>JAMKCH010004744.1:0-28529 GCA_023653785.1 Ophioderma brevispina | reverse complement strand
TATCTCTCATTTTACCTTACGGTTTACATAGCGTATTCGCCCTTGCCGAGGATGACCCATTGTCGCACGGCGTCCCTGTCAAGCACATCCTACCACTTGAGGAAATCCTGCTACGGCCATGACTCTATCTGGTTCCGGCGTACCTCTTCCGCTGATGTCGGAAACCGGATTTATTCATTCTGGATGCGTCTGAGAGCTTTAGATACTCGTCTAACAGCTCGCGAAGCTGTGGAAATACTGACCCCATGATGTTCGGCCCCACTGTCATCGATAAGAGACCCTTGACCAAAAACCTCAGTGGCATAAACACTTGGAGGACTTGCGGGAAGGGCATATCCTTCCGTTGTGTGTTCAATGCCCATCTAAACGATCATTTGTTCATCAGGCCCAATCTGCTAAACCGGTACTTTTTGTAGCTATCATCGCGTTCCATTTGTCTAGGCGGATTCAGCCTTCTCTAACACGCGCTCTCTCCGTCTGCCTTTCATTGGCCACTCGGAGAGCCATAAACATGGCCAGTACATTGATTTAGAACCTGATTTGGAACTAGAATGTGCTACAACAATATTCAGTTGGGTGGTAATTTCCCGCCAAATTTGACATGTGAGACTTCAGAAGGACTACTTAATCATACCCTTGACCTCATCTTAAGTTAATAAAGAGTTCGTGCGTAAGTTAAGAAGAATATCCTTCTTAACTTGCTTTATGACAAGAATCTTAAGACCATTTCTAACCTAAAAAGGCAGCTGGTCTTAAGAAGAGTAAATCGTCTTAAGTCCATTTTAACGATCTTAACTCTTTATGAATAGGGCCCAGTTACCACAGGCATTTTTGTCATCTGGTTTTCCCATGACACGCTTTGCAGTCACACTGATTAATTTGTGTCCCAAATCAAGTGTGCAAGTTTCTGTAACAAAAAAATATACTTCTTTATTCTGTCCATTCACAACGAACATGAAGCTCCTTTGTCACACATTCCTTACCTGGCCTCTTGGGATTCACTATACCTGCCCGATGACTCAACATGTGACATACTATCTAACAAAGCATTCAACTTAGGCCTACTACGACAATCCTCTAGCAAGTGTCCAATCTTTCCACCAATAAAGCATGTAATTCCGTGCTTACTACGTACTACCACTACCAGAACTTTGCTGTCCTGACATAGGCCTATTTGACTTACCCGAGCTTTTGTAGTGTTCTAGCACTCGCTCGCTTTGCAAACCTATCACCTTACCATAGTAAAGCACTTTATCATGCGTGCTTGAGGTATTATTCTGCCAAATCGCCATTGTATCTATGTCTTTGGTTCTCTCTCCCTCATGAACATTGCCAATTCTCTGGGAACACTCCGGAAGAATGATCCCTCAACAACAGTTATAATAACCCATTTATATTCTCCTACTGCTGCAAGTTTCCACCCAACTTTGACAATAACTCAGAGCCGATGATCAAATAACACCCGATTCACCAGATTCTGGTTTGGCCATCTTGATTTTTTTTCCTAAACCCTTCCTCATGAACTCAAACCTAACAAGAATTGCTTTCTTTAGCGCTGCATAATCATTGGCCTGGGCTTCGTTTAATGCATAATATACCTCTAATGCTGTTTCCAGAAAGCAAAGCGCTTAAATCTACCGCCCAATTTCTTCTGGCAATCCCTTGCTTTTGCTTAAAGCTCAAGCGCATTAGGTACACATCCATATTGTCTCTATTCTCATCTAACATGGGATATGTTTAGTTGCTTGAACCCTTCACATCTGAACCATTCTTTTACCGAAGTCTCAGCCAATTCTACTTGTCTTAATTTCATTTCTTCTATCTTTACCCGTCTTTTCTTCCAAGGCATGTTCTTCTCGCATAAATCCTTTCAATCATCATCTTCTTTTTGTTTTGCCTCACCAATTTACGCTCATTGTTCACGCTGCTTAAACTCATTCTCCCTTTCTGCTTGTTCCCTACCAACCCCGTTCATCCTCGCTTCGAATTTGGATCGGCCGTTCGCGTTCTTTCTGCTTGATTTTTTGCTGTCTCAGTGGCCTTATTTTCTTCAATAACCTCTTTTCAATTCGCGGGCCTCTGCGCGTGCTTGCCGCTCTTCAATTCGCCTGCCTTTTGAGTTCAACCCTTTCATTGGAAAACAAACATCCCTCAACTCTTTACCTGTAGGCCTAACTTTTCACCTAAACGATGAGCTTTTCAATTTGTCAATCTGTGCAGCAACATAGTTATAGATCAAATCACAAGTCTATACCCAATCCGATTTCGCACCTTCCAACCAACTCCTGGCAGCCATAGCTGGGTGCATCCTGCTTGAAGTCACCCACTGTGCAGCTTAATGTCGCTTTTGAATATACTTAATCAAGCCTGGTACAGACGTACAAAAGATTTGGTTAGGTTTGGGTTGGAGCCACTCCAGTATGGCGTATCAATTCCTGACCATCATTTGGCTGGTCGGATTTGTCCATAATGCAAGTACAAACAACAGTAGGAACGCCAAATACGCATATAGCCGTTAAAAAGTCAATTTTAAGGGTATGGAAGTTGTGAGGGCATGATCACTCGTGTTACGAGGAACGATATTTTTTCGCGCGGTTTTCCCATTAGCAATTTTAATTGATTAATGTATTAACACGGGAGAACCAATTATTATTCCCACAGACTGAAGAATAAGTCTTAAATATGTATTTTGTTTATAAATAACAAATTTTCAATCGGGTTTCTACAAGCGTCGATATAAGCAATTTAAGTCATGATCATGCTGTCAATTCCATCAGAATGTTCCAATGTTTACATTTTTCAACTACCTCAAATGTCATATTAATCAAAATGAATTCCTAATTTTTAGATGATGAGAAAAATTGGTAATATTCATCTTCTGATAGGATTTATCAATGGCGAAGACCGCACTTTGTAGAAAATTCAGTTTGAAACACTTGTCAAAATGATAGTTGACGGATAGATCAACTCTATACATAGAGTTGATCTATCGCTCTATACATAACCACCTTGTAGTTCAGTTAGCAGCGCGCTAGTCAAGTAGTACAAGTTTAACGGCTGTCAATCCGGAGAAGGGTATACTTTCTTTTTCAACACCTCTGTGCAAGGCCAGCTCCCGGAAAAGATTAAACTATTCAAGTTATGACTCTTTTATATCATTTATTATTTTTTCCTTATCTCATTTGGGTGGTGCTAGGAGTAGGCGGATTTTGTGTGGGCTTTTTCTCTTTCCAAAGCAGGTTTTGCCACTGTAAATGAGCACCAGGTTTATTCCTTCATGAACTTACGGAAATAATCAATATGCACATGAATGAGTTGAATGGGTAGAGGGCTTAATTTATTTCTGTCCATCAGTCTTACACAAAGGGTTTACACTATTACCCTCAACTGCCGTAACCTCATTCAGTCATCATTACTTTTTTTGATCTTTTTCGAGTGCATTCTTCTGTAAAAATGCAGTTTCCCAATTAAATTATATAACAACGTAACCATCTATTTTGTCCTTCTGAAAGTTTCAAGAGACACAAATAAATACTCGATTTCGTCTAGCGTCACACATTTATGCAGAGGTTCCTATCTACTGCGTCATGCTTGGCGTGTCATTGTAAAGCATGCAAACACCACTCAGATCGAAAACACCAAATGCGAATGGCCGTCTTAACAGGCAATTTAATTCACGATTTTCAGACAACTAATGTACATCAAGATCTCACTCTGGCGCATTGTTCGTTGTTGATGGCGAAAATTTTCAGGGCCTAAATATGTTCTTTTTTGTCGTTCGTGACTCTGCCTTTCGCCCATTTTGTTACGTATTTTTCGGCGTGTTTAGCTGTATATTTTCTCGCCGAATGCACATATTTCTACAATGTTACTGGAAATCAAAGTTTGAGTATCTTATATGCGTGGGAAGTTACATAAATTGGAACGAAAATTTAATATCATTTCGATATTTAAATTGTTCTTAGGTACTCGCACTCGAAAACTGAAGAGCGCTTGGATTTAAAAGTTTGTGACGTCATATAGGGGGGTCACGTCCTGTTATTCTAAAAAATACCGGAAGTAATGCCCTGGCGTTCATGGCATCTTCTCTATCTTCCACTTTTTCTTACCATCCTCCTACTGAAATGGGGGATATAAATTCACTCAGTTATAAACACCAAAATGGAAAAGGCATTGCACGCTGACAATAACACAATTTTGTAATATTACACACTGGCCTTAAAACAAATTAGGAATTCTATGTGTGTAAATTGCACTGTTTACCACGCCAAGGGCATTTTTTTTTATAAACCAATGGACGTATGTGTGATACAGACATTACACCACAAGTGAACAGTGTTCATAAATAACAGCGCCATCTTTGACCATTTTCATAATATTTCGCCACATTAGACTGACAGTTGCCAGCAGCCAATAGGAGTTTAACATTTGTAGGAAATCTTAAACAAATTTAGACGAACCACTCAACTGATTTCAATAAGTAAGATATCGTTGTCAAACCTAAAGGAAACACACGCTCTTAAGAATTGTGAAAATTTTATATTGGTATAATTTGAAAAAACGAAGAAAAAGTGATTTTTTTCATGCAAATTTCCGAAAACCAACTTTGAAGTAGACCCGTGGCACAATTTTTTAACTACATGGCAAATACAATATTCTTAAGTCGTTCAAATGTTATTCTAACCGAACTATCAGAAAACAATTTCTACAATGACCAATTTTCTGAATTGTCTGATTCGCAAGTGCCCTTATTTAAGTAATCTGTCCACAGCCATGTTCATTTAACACAGGCTGGGTGTGGGTGGGCGGAGTCCCTCAAAGATCTGACATCATCAGGAAATTTGCATTGTTGGAGTTGCTTTTCTCATGAAGTGGTGGTTGATGCGTACTGCATAATGAAGACTATTGTACAACGTGGACACGGTAATAATGTTCAAATAGGAAGCGATGGTTAACATGGATGCACCGAACTGTAAGATTTCGCAACAGAAGCGAGAGGAACATAAGTTATTTATGTATTTATTTATTTTATGATTATTGGGAAAAACTTTTGTAACAGTGGCACACACTTATCTAGGTGGTGCATCATGGATACATTATAAAAAACTAATTACATGATAACAAAGCTCGATCAGAAAACAACATCAAATAAAATATATATTACAATACAAACTGAGATAATACCAACCAATCCGACCGACGCGCCCACCGCCAATCCAGGGCCCCGCGATCAACCCCAGCTTCAATTAGGTAGTCGATGGGTTGATCGCGCGGCCGGGAGGTAACCGACGCGAGCGTCTAAATCAATCAGGCTAGTTGGTATGACAACCATGAGGTTGGGAAGCAATGTGAACAAATTATAAGTCCTCGGTAAGATCCGGGATCTAAATTCCGCTGAGGTTAAAAGAGTGTTAACATATGATCAAAAATAGTTACCCAGGTCATTGTATCATTGAAAAGGTTATCAAGTAGGAAGTGACGCTTCAAGTCGTATTGCCATTAATTAACATATCACAGAAGAGGAGCATATCGTAGATGATCTGGCGAAGTTGTTGTGTCGTTTTATCTCAAGTGAAGTAGCCTCGAACAATCCAGCATGAAGTGATCAACAGTTTCTTTAACATTATCATACACAATTTACAAACCAGTGTATTGGCCGACCCCCCCATGATTCTTTCTTGCCCTCTAAGTTTAGGGAATTGGAGCGAGCTTTAAATTTCATACTGGATCCGTTAAAATTGCTTTTTCCCAAAATTTTAATTTAAAGAATATTTTAATGTTATGCAAGGTTAATATAATTTGCCAAGGATTGATTGTTTTAGCCCTGTCCGTACCATTCTGCGTTGGTCAACCTCTTATTAGCCATTGCTGAATATCTTAATCCATTGCCACTATGCAATGAAGCATTAATTGTTCATTTCATTTCTATGCATTTTTTCAACACCCCAAATTTAATGTATGAAGCCAGCCCCACTCAAGTTCTCGTCAGGTAAAAAATTGTATTAAATAGTAAGTTGGCCAAACGGTTGAAGCCCAGATTTTTTTTGGTTTTTTTTTTTTTAAAGATTAAAGTAGTTTGACGCGAGGGCTTTTGGATGGATAAGTGACTGCCATCCTAGGTCACCAAAAGAGCTTCATTAGCAACATTTGGGGTGCTTTTGAGAATTCCTGGTTTATGGTCCATATTTGACATTTTGCAGACTTTCCAATCTGTTAATATTAAAAGCGCTACTACAAAACCAAACGGCGCATGCGTATTTGATTGAGGACCAAAACACAAACCAATCGAATTCCATTAAATGTCACCAGTGTTAGACTCTATTGAAATTGTCTTGTTCATGATAACTCGATGGTGATATACGCAATTATGCGATTACCTTTTTTAATACTTCCTAAACATGGGCATTGCAGACAAGCGCCTGTACTCAAGCTGACCCTGAAGGAAGTCCAAGGTATTTTGATCCGTTGTGGGGGTTATCATTTACAAGGTGTTAATGTAGATTTATATTTCCATTTTTTAAGTAAAGTTAGCGACTGCTGACCGTAAGTAGAAATTGACGATCACTAGTTAAAAGATAACTCCAAAGTTGGAAAAATCGATGCAGTATCAAGAAGTAATTTCAGATCCCGTTCATTTTCCCCAATCCTCAAAACAAAATCATCTGCTCCCCCAAAATAAGCAACCCATTTTTACACATAAAATATATTAGTACCTAATTCCTTTTCTAATCATTTGGCAAGCTCATTGGATAAAAATTGCAGAAAAGGGGTGATGGTGAAAGGGCATCAACCTTGTTTCACACCCTTCGTCAATATTGAAGAAAGAAATTCAGTAGAGTATCTGGGTAGAATGTACGTGACCATGGAACAGTAGGGTATTAAGTTCCTTAAAAAATATTCAGAAGGCTTACATTGATGACAATTTTCACTCGCGGTAAGAAGAGCCGTCCCGCCAAAAACAGTGTTCGAAAGCCTTTTTTTAAATCAAGAAATGCCAAAATTGTTTTCTTACCCTCACTTTTTGGCGTGTGGCAATGATACTTTTAGGGTAAAAAATGGTGGTCTTAACCATCTTCTGTCTTTACGCGGGAAACCACTTGAACCCTCTGAGAGATCTGTCATTCTTCAATGAGTTCGCCACTGCTTGGAGACGATTCTGGTATAAATTTGCAGCATGAATTTAAGGGTATACATACCTCTATAATGATCAAGATCTTTATTGTTATTATTTAGGTATGCCATTTTAAAGATAGGAAAATGAGCCTTCATTCCATTAATCAGGGTAGGTTCGAGGGAACAGACAATTTTGTGAACAGGTTATGTCATGATGTAACCATTGCGTCACCCCCATTCTTGATGAGCTCATGGTTATGGAGTATAAACCTGGGATTCTTAGTATTCTACAATGCGACGAGGCCTTTCAATAACGTCATCATTGCGTATGCATAGTTTACAAAGTACATGCGTTGCTACTAGTTACCACTACCATTCTTGTTATATATATCAATGAACAATTTTTATGACATCCTAAGAGCTATTATCCCTGAGATTGATGAGTCATCTTGCCGAGTGTTTATAGTAAAACATAATTTGATTTTAAACGAAACGATCCAGAGGTTGTAATTAGTGCCAGCGAATCTTATTTGAGGGACTTTACAATTGGTATGTTTATTCCCTTTCAATTCTAACCAGAAATCCCGGCATTGTGGCCCATCATTTATCCATGCTCTTTTAGAGACCGATCACCTATTTGCATTTATTTTACGGCGGATTAAGTGTTTTAAAGGACTCCCGTTTGCTCTGATAATCCTGCCATAAGGCATTGCCGACCCTTTCATCATAGCCGGGTATCGCTGTTAGTTTTACTATAAGGCCGATGGGGCTTTTACAAAGCTTGTTTTCTGATATCGATTGCATCCTCAATATCTTCATCAAACCAAGCTTTGCACTTATTGTGCTTATTTCTATACCCCCAATTGTCTCACTTAGCAGCAGATAAAAAAAACACGAGAGGGGGGATTTCCCAATCCTCCCACGCATTCGTTGGCTGTATCAAACACGGTTAATTCACAGTCTTGTGTAAATCTGGAATTAAGACTTTCCTGAAAAGGAAACCCAGTTTGATAGAGGAATATTCCAGTATCTGACATTAATGAATGTATGGGTCTAATGCTCGACAAATTATTAAGATCATGGGGGATATTTAAATCAACCATTAACACATTATGGTTCACTACCTAAGTGGAAAACCCCTTCATCATCGACAATGTATAACTAGAAACTAATCAAAAACAATTAGGTGTTGAAACAATGGGGAATCATAGTGACGCTCTTTTTTGCTGGTCTAACCCAAGTGCAATATACCTTACATGTGTTGATACCAATTATTATTAAGGTTAATAAAATTTCGACAAGGTATAATAAAAATCAATACACATTGACCGTTGTAATCACATGTGGGAATCCGCCGCTAATATGAGGCCTATTTTGCGTTTTAAAATCACCACTAATGACAATTTTGCGTCTTCGCATATATTTTATTGTGTAATCTCCAGGATTTCAGCAAGAAAGCAAACATATAATTCGTCAGTCAGTTGACAGAAGATAGATAAACTCTATACCTATAGAGTTGATCTATCGCTGTCTAATACCACCTGTAGTTCTTTCAGCAAGCGCGCTATTCATCTAATAGTACGAAGGTTACGACTTCAGAGTCAAGGAAATGGGGTAGGCGTTCGTGTGAACACCGCGGTGGCCACAGGCCAGCTTCCCGACGGGAAAAGAGGAAAAGAGGCGGAGACGCGGAGGACGAGCAAGGGAGGGGGGCTCGGAGCCTCATTGGGTGGGGCTTGACGGGAGTAGGAGGATTTTGGTTGTGGGGTTCTTTTCTCTTTCCAAAGCAGGTTTCGCCACGGTAGAATGAGCACCAAGGCCCTTAGTCCTTATGTAACATCTGTACGAAAT
The DNA here is from genome assembly GCA_023653785.1 of Ophioderma brevispina. Lineage (NCBI taxonomy): Eukaryota > Metazoa > Echinodermata > Ophiuroidea > Amphilepidida > Ophiodermatidae > Ophioderma > Ophioderma brevispina. Next base: position 19,565 of record JAMKCH010004744.1, on the reverse strand, counting down.
AATCAATATGCATGAATGAGTGAAGGTGATAGGCTTAATTTATTCTTGTCATAAAGTCCTGACACAACGGTTACAATTAATTACCATCAACTTTGACAGTACACTCATTCAGTCATCATAACTTTTTTTCTTATCTTTTAGAGGTTCTTTCTGCCGAAACGATGCAGGCTTTTCCAATAAAATTATATAACAACTTAGCCATCTATTTTTTGTCCTTCTGAAATGTTTCCAAGAGGACACAAATACTACTTCATTTTATTCTGCGTCAACCAAACATTTCTGGACGAGGTTCGTATCTAATTGCGTCATGCTTGCGTGTCATTGGCACGCATTGCAAACACCTTTAGATCGAAAAAAACACAGGCGAATGGGCGTCTTAACATGGCCATAATTCACGATGTTTTCAGAAAACTAATGTACATCAAGATCTACCTCTGTAGCATTTTTCGTTGATGGCGAATTTCCATGGGCCTAACATAGTTCTTTTTTTGTCGTTCGTGACTCTGACTTTCGCCCATTTTGGTACGTATTTTCGGCGTGTTTACCTTTAATTTTCTCGAACGAAATGCACATATTTCTACCAATTCTACTGGAAATCAAAGTTAGTATCTTATATGCGTGGTAAGTTACATAAAGTGAACCGAAATTTAATATCATTTCGATATTTAAATTTTCTTAGAGAGTACTCGCACTCGCCAATCTGAGCGCTAGGATTTAAAATTTTGTGACGTCATATCGGGGGTCACGTCCTGTAAAAATACCGGAAGAGTAATGCCACTGGCGTCTACTGACAAGGGGATATAAATTCACTCAGTTATAAACACCAAAATGGAAAATTGGCCAAATTGCACAGCTGACATCACACAATGTAATACTTACACCACTGGCTTAACACAAAATTGGATTCTATTTGTAAATGCACTGTATCCATCGCAAGTTGCATATAAACCAATGGACGTACTGTTGTGATACAGACAACACCACAAGTGTAAACAATGTTCATATACCACACGCCATCTTTTAACCATTTTCATTATATTTCGCCAATTAATGACTGACAGTTGCAGCAGCCAATAGTTTACCATTTGAAATCTTAAATTAGACAACCACTCAACTATTGCAATAAGTAAGATATGTTTGCAAACCTAAGGGAACACACTCTAAGAATTGAAAATTTATATGTGTATAATTGAAAAAACGAAGAAAAGTTGCTTTTTTTCAATGCAAATTTCGAATAAACAACTTGAAGTATCACCGTGTCCCAATTTAACTACATGGCCAACAAATACCAATTTTCTTAAGAAGTCTTTCAATGTTATTCTAACCTAACCTATCATAAACACTTTCTACAATTGACCAATTTTCCTGATTGTCTGATTCTCAAGTGCCTTTATAAGTAATCTGCACGCCTTTTCCTTCCGTTCATTTAACAAGGCTGGCTGGGCTGGTCGGAGTCAAAGATCATATCATCGTAATCGTAATTTTGCCTGTTGTGGGTTCGCGTTGTTCATACGTGGTGATTGCGTAAACTGCAAATGAAATCCTATTGTAAAGTGCGGGACGGTAATAATTTTCAAATAGAAGCGATTGTTAAACCTGTGATTCCCGAACCGTAAGATTTTCAGAGCGAGAGGACATAGTTATTTTAATTTATTTATTTTATTTATTTATTGAAACCCTTGTTTAGTAACAGTGGCACACCTTATTAGGGGTGCACCCTGGATACATTCTAAAACATAATGAGTACATGATAACAGATCAGAAACAACTCAAATAACATATATAATGACAATACAAACTGATGATAACTCCCCGCCCCCGACCCGACGACGCCCACCGCCAATCCCAGGCCCCGCGATCAACCCAGCTTCAATTAGTTAGTCGTGGTTGATCGCGCGGCCGGGAACCGACCCGAGCGTCAATCATCTGCTAGTTGGGATGAAACAACCATGAAGTTGGGAGCAATGTGAACAATTATAAGTCCTACGTTGTAGATCTGGATCTAATATCCATGCTGAGTTAAAAAGATTTTTACACCATTGACAAAATAGTTTTAAAAAACCCAGTTCATTTGTTATCATTGAAAAGTATCAATAGGAATGACGCTTCAAGTCTGTAATTGCCTCCATTAATCAACATATCCAGAAGATGACATATCGTTAGTAATCAGATCGGAGGCGAAGTTGTGGTGTACGTTTTAGCTCTATTGAATTAAGCCTCGAACAATCCATCATGAGTGATCACCATTTTTCTTGTCCATTATCATACACAATTACACAACCCAGTTTTTTATTGGCGACCATGGGGGATTTTTTTTTTTCTTTCTTGCCCTTAATTTACTGTGGTGATGGAGCGAGCTTATAAATTTCAACTGAGATTGGCCTAAAATTGGATTTTTGTCCCAACGGTATGGCTCGGAGATGGGCCTTCCTTAAAGGTTTATAATTTGCCAAGGTGATTTGTTTTAGCCCGGTCGTCCATTCCGCTTGGTCAACATCTCTTATTGCATTTTTGAATATCTTCATTATTCCATTTGCCACTATGCAAGAATCATTATTGTACTTTCATTTCATATGCCTTTTTTTTTCAACAACCAATTTTAAATGTTATGAAAGCCCCCCCAACTCAAGTTCTCGTCAAGGTAAACACTTTGGAGATTAAAGAGTAAGTTTGGTTGGCCAACGGTTGACTGCCATATTTTTAAACGATTAAAGTATTGAACGCGAGAGGCGGTTTGGATGGATAAGATGGACTGCCATCTAGGTCACCATAAGAGTGTCCTTAGTCAACATTTCTGGGTGCGTTTGAGATGTTCTGGCCATTTGACATGCAGACTTTCAATCTTTAATATTAAGCGCTATTACAAAACCAAACGGCGCATGCGTATTCGATTGAGGAACAAACCATCTACCTTCCTAGAATGTCAACCGTAGTAGACCTATTGAAATCGTCTTGTTCATTGATAACTGAATTTGATATACGCAATATGCTATTAACACAATCCCTTTTTTTAATAACTTCATCAACATGGCATGTTCATACAATTTACCGCGATGAATGACGCCCAAGGTATTTGTAGGTTTTACATGGCCATGATTTAACCCGCGCCCTATTTCCATTTTTTAAGTAAGTTAGGCTGCTGACCTGTAATTAGAACATTTGACTTATCATAGTTAAAAGATAACGTCCAAAGTGTGGGAAAATCGCTGGCAGTATCAAGAAGTAATTTCAGATTCCCGTTCATTTTCCCCAATCAAAACAACATCATCTGCCCAAAATAAGCAACCCCTTTTTACACCAAAATATTAGTACCTAAATGCCTTTTCTAATCTTTTTGGCAAGCTCATTGATAAAGATGCAGAAAGGACGGTAAACGGCACAACCTTGTTTCACACCTTCGTCTATATTGAAGAAATCAGTATCAATATCTTTAATGTACTTTACATTTAACATTATTGTATAAGTTCCTTAAAATATTCAGAAAGGCGACCTTTGATGGCCAATTTTAACTCGCTGCGAAGAAGAGGTGCGTCCCGCCAAACAGTGTCGAAGCCTTTTTAAATCAAGAAATGCCAAAATGTTTATTTCTTACATACACCCTCATTTTTTGGTGGGGCAATGATACTTTTAAGGGTAAATGTGTCTTCACAGCTCCTGGTCTTTACAACCACCTTGAAACCTCGAGAGAATGTCATTGTCTTCAAATTACGTTCGACACTGCTGGGAACGATTCTGTTATAATTTTGGCAACGCCTGAATTAAGGGTTATACCTCTATAATTATCAAGATCTTTAGGATTGCCCCTTTTTAAGATAGAAACATGACGCCTTCATTCCCTTCTCAGGAATATGTTCCGAGAACAGACAATTTGAAACATACTATGTTAATGATGTAACCATTGCGTCACCCCCATTCTTTGATGCTCATTGGTTATGGAGTCCAAACGCACTGGGCTCTTATTATGCTTACAATGCGAATGGCTTCAATAACGTCATCATGCGTGATCATTATCCAAAGTACATGCTTGCTACTATTACCACTACCTCTTTTTTGTATTATTATCAATGAACAAATTGTTTTGATCATCCTCAGAGCTATTCCTCGCCTGGAGATTCAATAATTCAATCTTGCCGGTGTATATAGTAAACCATAATTGATGATTTATAACAGAACGCTCCAGAGGGTGTAATATGAGTGCCAGGAATCTTACTTGAGGAGACTTACAATTGGTATGTTTATTCCCTTTCATTCTAAACCATAAATCCCGGCATTGTGGCCACACCTTATTCGCAGATCTTAGAGCACCGATCTACCCTCATTTGCATTATTTTACGGCGGATAAGTTTTTTACACAGGACTCGTCCCGTTTGCTCTGATAATCCTGCCATAAGGCATTGCCGACCCTTTCATCATAGGCCTGGATCCGCCTTTAGTTTTACTAAATGCGATGGGCTTTACCAGCTTGTTTTCCTGCTATCGATTGCATCCTCATAATCTTCCTCAAACCAAGCTTTGCACTTATTGTGCTTATTTCTATACCCATTGTCTCATTGCAGCGCTAATACGCGAGATTCCATCCTCCCCGCATCTTGGCTGTATCAACACTGGTAATATCCCAGTCTGTAAATCTGGAATTAAGACTTTCCTGAAATGGAAAACCCAGTTTGGATCAGATGGATATCCAGTATCTGACATTATGAATGTTATGAACTTGAATCTTGAATTAATTAAGATCATGGTGGATTTTAAATCAACCATTACACCTTATGGTCACTATGGTCACACCTAAGGGACAACCCCTTCATCATCGACAATATAACTAGAAACATAATCAAAAACTCTTAGGTGAAACAATTGTGTAATCAAGTACGCTCTTTTGCTGGTTTCTAACCCAAGTGAAAATACTGACCCCTTACATTTGTTGCTACAATTCAGGTTAATAAATCACAAATTATATAAAAGTCAAGTAAACATTGACCGTTGTAATCCGCCATGGGATCACCGCCGCTAATATGATGGCCTATTTTGCCGTTAAAATCACAATATGACATTTTTGCGTCTTCCTTCGCATTATTTTTGTATCTCCAGATTTCACAAGAAGGCAAACATAATTCGTCAGTATTGGACAGATAGATCAACTCTATACTAGAGAGTTGATCTATCGCTTTCTATACTCCCACCTGTTAGTTCATTTTAGCAAGCGTCGCTAGTCAAGTGTAACGAAGTTTACGGCTTCGAGTCCGGAGATTGGTATTCTTCTTTTTCACACCGCTGTGCACAGGCCACTCCCGAAAAGATAAAAATATCAGTATACTCTGGTACTATCAATTTATTAGTTTTCCTTTATCTCATTGGGGGGGGGCTGGAGGAGTAGGGCGGATGTTTGTTGTGAGGGCTTTTCTCTTTCCAAAGCAGTTTCGCCACTGTCGACTGAGCCCAGGTTTTGGTCTTCATGTCCATCTGGACGAATAATCACTATCATCATGATAAGTGAATGGTGTATAGTCTTAATTTAATTTCTGCATCAGTCTTACACAAAGTTTACACTAATTTACCATCAACGCCGTAACAACCTCATTCAGTATTCATTACGTTTTTTTCTTATCTTGTAGAGTGCATTTCTTTCTATAAAACGATGCGTTTCCCAAACAATGTATATCAAACAACTTAACCATCTATTTTTGTCCTCTGAAAGTTTCCAAGAGCACCAAATAATGCTCGATTTCTTCTAAGCGTCAACAAAATTCTGCAAGATGTTCGGTCTCTACTTGCGCGTCATGCTTGCTTGTCCATTGTCACCCATGCAAACACCTTTCAGATCGAAACAACAACATTCGAATGGCCTCTTAACAGTCCTAATTCCCGATTTTTTCCAAGACAAACTAATGTACATCAAGATCTACCTCTGTAGCATTTTTCGTTGATGGCGAATTTTCATGGGCTAAATATGTTCTTTTTTTTGTCCGTGTCGTGACTCCTGACCTTTCGCCCATTTTGGGGGTACTTATTTTTCGGCGTGTTTTAGCTTTAAATTTCTCGCACGAAATGCACATATTTCTACCAATTTCTACTGAATTCAAAGTTTAGTACTTATATGCGTGTTAGTTACAAAATTGAACCGAAAATATACATTTCGATATTTAAATTTTTCTTAGGACATTTATCTCGCACTCGCAATCTGAGCGCCTTGGATTTAAAATTGTGTGACGTCATAATCGGGGGTCACGGCCCTGTAAAATATCCCGAAGTATAGCCACTGCGTTTCCTACTTACACTGGGATATAAATCACTCATTATAACACCAAAATGGAACAGGGGGCAATTGCCAGCTGACATCACACAAGTATACTACTTACAATCCACTGGCTTAAAACAAAATTAGGAATTCTCTGTGTAAATTGCACTGAATCCACGCAAGGCAGATAAACCCAATGGACGTACGGTTTGTGATACAGACATACACCACAAGGTGTACAGATGTCATATACCCAGCGCCACTCTTTTTGACCATTTTCATTAATATTTCTCCACATTAATGAACTGACAGTTGCATCAGCCAATCGATAGTGTTACCATTTTGAAATCTTAAAAATTTAGACGAACCCCTCAACTAGGATGGCACTAATAAGATATCGTTGCACTAAAGGAACACGTCTTAAGAATTTGAAAAATTTTACTATTTGGTATAATTTGCAAAACGAGAAAAATTGCTTTTTTTTCATGAAATTTACGAATACAAACAATTTGAAGTAGCACCGTTCAACCCAATTTTAACTACATGGCCACAATATACCATATTTCAAGTCGTTCAAGATGTTTTATTCTAACCGGAACCTAGCATAAACAATTTCTACATTGACCAATTTTCTGAATTTTTGTCTGATTCGCAGTCCTTTATATAGTAATCTTTGCACGACTTTTCCGTTCCTTTAACACAGGCTGGGCGTAGTCAAAGATCATAACATACAACATCGTAAATTTTCCTGCTTTTGGCGCTTCGCTTTCATACGTGGTGATTGCTTACTGCATAATGAAGCCTATTGTAAAGTGCGGGACGGTAATAATGATCAATAGAAGCGATTGTTAAACCTGTGATGCAACGAACCGTACGATTTTCAGAAGCGAGAGACATAAGTGCAACTTTAGTAATTTCAAATGCCAAGCCATTCAGCAACAAAATATCTCAGAGAAAGCAAAATAAGAAGGCTTAAGGGGTCAATGTTTTTTTTTTTTAAGTAAAAATCCATACCTTCTGATGTTAGTTCACTGGTCAATTGAAAAATTCATTTCTTAGAGCCGTAAAAAAAACTTGATAAAGGCCATTTAAGGTTCAAATTTCCTTAACCACACACACACTAAGGCTATATTTAAAGGTCTCTGACGGCAATACCGGAACACATCCTGTACCAATTCATAGATGGTGCAGATTGTGTGGTTTAGAAATAGAAATAGCCAAAAACGAAGATGGGTCAAATAGCCATTTTGGTCAACAATACAATCAAAAAATAGAGCTTGACGATTTTTTTTTTTTTGATCGGGAACGTCACATAATAGTGTGGACTTTTTTTTTGTGTGGTGTTGGCGCGTCCTTAAGGCTAATTGTTTTCTTGGTATGCAAGTTTGACATTCCATTTCCACCTTTTTGCCTCGCCTTTTTTTTCACCTGAGAAGTCAGGACCAAGTGTACAGATGTTCATAATACCAGGCGCCACTTTTTGACCATTTTCAATAATATTTCGCCACATTAATGACTGACAGTTCAAACTCACCAGCCCCACTAAGGAGTTTACCATTTGAAATCTAAAAATTTAGACGAACCACTCCACTGATTGCAATAAGTAAGATATCGTTCAAACCTAAATAAATCACCCGTCTTAAATTTGAAAATTTTAAAAAAAAAAAAAAAAAAAAAAAACGAAGAAAAGTGCTTTTTTTTATGCATTTTACGAATAACAACTTGAGTAGCACCGTGTCACAAATTTTAACTTCCTGGCCACATTACAATATTTCCTTAGTGTCAAATGTGAGTTCTAACCGAACCTTACCCCCCCCCCTCATAAAACCTTCTACAATTGACCATTTTCCTGAATTTTGGTCTGATTCGCAAGTCTTTATATAAGTAATCGCACGCTTGTCCGTTCATGTTAACACAGCTTGGCTGGGCGGAGTCAAAGATCAGGACATGTATCGTAAAATTTGCTGTTGGCGTTCGCTTTTCATACGTGTTGATTGCGACTGCTAATGAAGCCTAGTGTAAGGTGCGGGACGGTAAAAAAGTTCAAATAGAAGCGATTTTAAACCTTTGACATAGGCTTCCAAGTTTAAATCACTTGCAAAGCTTAAACTACCCTCTGGAAAACATCAGTGGACTTGACATACACTTGCATCCTAAAATGCCGACTTTCCTGGCACTTGTCCGGAGGGGACCTGAAATTGAAGACCACCCTATGTGCAGAATATTGTACAAAATATTAATCATCACCTTACAAAATTGACTTTCCTTCATTATTCTGTACACACATGTAATCTAAATCTGGAACTCTCACAATATATCTATCCGCGTCAATTATGTTGAACCATTCCAACTGAATATATCCCATCGTGGTCGCCAAAATTGGTGTCACCGACATGGTAAATCACCTGCCTAATTATGCTAATAGTATGTTCCGATGACGCGTATAAATGATTAATACATAGATGTTCCATTCCATCCACACCAGATATACAATATCAAACTTAAAATTAATATTTATTCATTTCTATGTGTAGTTTTTAAAGAAAAAGCACAAAATAAGCACTTTTTTTTCAGCAGAAATCTATTTATTTACCACATCACTGTTAGTAAATAAAAAACTATATGAGAATGTATATATTCTATTGAAACCCCAGTTGAGATTCACATTTCACTTAAAACCCCCAGTTTGTCAAGCTGCAATCTTTTATGAGCTCAAAACAGCGCTGCTGGATGGAAATTATTCCAACGCAAAGTTCGGAGAAAACGTCGGAGAAAGGTCGGAGACCAGGTGTAACTATTTCACGAAGTTCTGCAAAGTATTCTTAGCGAAGGACAAACATCATGCTCTGAAGCTTTTTTTTACCTACTGGCAGCGTGGATTCTACCTTGGTCGCTGGTAAAAGTAGGGTGAAGTTTAATAAAGTTAAAAAAACAAAAAAACTAAAAAATCAATAAAATTAAATACAACATTTTAGGCTATTCCAATCGCCTATGACAATCGCTTTCACTTAATTTAGGACGCGTAGGCCGCCGACTGCTTTTTTGTCTCATTTCAGAAATGGCTATACGCAAGCCGAGGCGACGAAATTTTAGATGGCAAATTTATCGAAATTTAAGTGTTTCGAAAGAAACAAGTCACGCCCTTTAAACGGCAATTGAAAACCGCTTTCACTTAATTTAGGAAACGCGTAATGCCGTCGCCATGCTTTTTTTTCTATTTCCAGAAGTGCTATACGCAAGCCGAGGCGACGAAATTTAGATGAAATATTATCGATATTAAAGGTTAGCGAAAGAAAAAAGTGCACGAGCCCTTAAACGGGCAATGAAAACCGCTTTCCACTTAATTAGGAAATGCGTAGGGCCTCGACCTGCTTTTGTCTATTCAGAATGCCTATGATGATACCAAGCCTCGGCGACGACTTTCAGTTGAATATTATCGAAAATATTAAAGTGTATCAAAAGAATTACCAGTGATCGTAACCAGCTGAATGGGCGGGGGGGGGTCATACAACCCCCCCAATGAACTGACCTTTTGTAGAGTGACTATGGAGGACCCAAATTCGCCCCCTCATAAAATGTCTTGGCAACCCTTCGTGCCCAACCCCCCCCCCCCCCCCCCCATTTGCAAGGTCCTTGTTACGCCACTGAAAAATCACGCACTCCCTTCCATTTCAATCTTTCTTTTTTTCCGTGCCTTCAACAATTTCCATTTTGATTAAATTGTTAACTTTTGCTGATGAACAAATAAATACTTCAATCTTTCCCTGATAAATACGCTCTTATATATAGTGTAAATGTGACATTAGTGAGTAGGGGACGGAACTCTTCACATGACCTCGAATTAGCACTACTCAAACACATAAATGTTTCTTTTATAACGAACTAAAATAACCCCCTGAAGACACTAACATGCTACAAACTAATTACAACAAAAGATATGGCCAGTGGTGTAAACACAAACTAATGAAGAGTTTCACCTCCCTGTCATCAATTCCCCCTCTGCTGAATATAGGCTGTTACTGCGATGACCCCTCCCTGATCCGTGACCCCTCCCTTATCCATGAACCATGGGGGATGCGAAAGATTGGTTTCAACTCCCACTGCTAAAGTGCTATTAAAACGATCACGGTGATAGAAGCTGTTGTTGAGATACAGCTGAGCCGTGGCGACCGGGGAGCATCACCGCCATCTGGCGCCTGGGTGCACAAAAGTTCAGGCTTACGGCGTTTTGTACTTTTTCGCGAGGTTTTGTTTGGTTTTACTACTAGGTGGCTGATTTTAGATTGGTTGGAAGTGTCATGCACCCTTCGCGATCACCAATTCTGAACCCATACCCATGACCATTTATACTAACATACATGTCTCAGAAAACTAAATTTCAAGGTTCAATTCTTTTGGTCGATTTCGCAGTATATTACAGTTGCAAAATTACATCCAAAATGTTGAGTACTCTAGGTATTACAATAACCAACTATAATTGTGGCGTTCTCATTACAAATTAGCATCAATTTACTGCCATGTCTGCCAATATATGCATTTGGCTCATTTACAAACTTCTGGTATATAAAGTACCCCTTTTAATGCCAATTCTGGTATAGAAATGGTTTACTTTGTCAAATTCTATAAAATTATAGTCGGGAAATTAGGACAACAATTGTCCTCAAAATTTAAGTGTATAATGTCTTGCACACTCCCATTAGTGTATGAGGGGATGGACCCCCCGAAAACCACTTTGCCATTGGAATTTTTTTACCAAAACGTTGGTCATTTATGGGGTACATCAACACGACCATAGCAAGAAAAAAATGAAAACCGGTTGTACCGATTCAAAACGGCGGTCCAAAAACAGATTTGTGAGATTCGCACAAAATTCTTCCGCCGAAAAATGGAAAAACACTTTCACAAAGGCTTTTTTTTCCATAAAATTTGGCTCATAACAGGAGAAAATAAATACATTTACATTGTTGCAGTAAAATTGAAAAAAAAAGTTACTCCAGTGTTATATTACCCTCAAATTTTGTAATTAAAAATATTTTAATCTTTTGAGAAAAGATTTCTCACGGGAAAAGTACTTTGTTTATGATAAAAGAGAGAGCAGGGGATTCCCAAGTGCTATGAGCTCACACCTGTTATTTACAACTAGATAGGGGAATAGGGGAAATGGGAATTCCCAAGATGTAACTTAGAAACTGAGTCACTTGTTTATGCTTTAAGATCAAAACTATTGCATGATTTGGGTTTTCCCCAATGGAGTTATAATTGAGGTTGATGCAATGCAGATGATGTAATTATGTGAATTCCAATTGGGTCATCTAATTCAAGGTTATTTTGTATGCATGATGTGTGGTAATATTTTTAGACTTTCAGAACTTTCTGAAAATCAATATAATGGAGGTTTGGAGAGGTTTAGCATTTGCCAGAGCCACCATACCAAGTAGCTAGAAGTTTATAGCTAGTTTTAATCTTCAATGAGTAGCAGACCTGTTAATGCAACCTAGTGCCAGGTTTACTATTCATGTGAGCGAAGTCGCTGTAATTATTCTATCTAAACTGTCGTCTTTGAAGCAAAAGGCTGGGAATCAAAATTAGGATTCCAAATGTGGACATAATTGGAAATTTCGTGGTGTTATCCTGGATGATATACGGTGGAATATTGTGTGTCGTCGAGGGACTTATTTAACCCTGTCGTCTTGAATCAGGACTGAGAAGATCCCATGGAATATTACCTGATTTCTAAGTGTGACCTTTGCATCTGGTCATTTTGGATTCTTCGCTGTGAGACATATCATTATCATCTTTGTAACCTGCGAACGCTTCAGGGGAAACATTTTGTACGCTAGTATCAATCTTAAAATTGTGCGTAATTTATATAATGTAATGTTGTTTTTTTGGACATACCAAATTCTTGACCCCACTGATTAAAAATCATTAAATCCGTTATATTATCAAATTCAGATCACGTGTGCACACGGCTCATTTAAATTTGTTGTTTGAAAGGTATTTCTGACCTTTGATGTCCGCGATGACATCATACACCATTAGATTTAAGGGAAACAATTTTTTGAATAGTAACCACCAAAATGCTTATTTATGGCTAATTAGCATAAAACGCCTGGCATTTTGAGTTTTTTTTCCCAACCAAATATTGTCCAAGTTACGTTTTGAAGAAGTGTGGTCGTAGACAGGTAATGACTATATCCGATTTTGCCCTTATTAGGTCGCTTTTGGTACTATCATTTGCAGGATATTCATGGAACCGTGTTTGTTACAGACATGCAAAATCTTGTTTTTTGATTTTTGGTGATTTTTTTCGATTTTATATTTATCAAATTCACTGATAATGCCTTTAAAGAAACGTCAATTGTTCTACTAATTATATATTCCGCGATTTGTCGTTCTTCAAATGTAGTTTATTTATTTTTCCAGTTTTCTTTCTTTGTTTCCTTCCAAAGTTACTTCACTAACGGTGTGAAAGTGTGGTTGTTATTTTCGCGTTAGCTGGTTGTTGCTATAAGATGCGAAAATAATCTTGGCGTGAAAAAAAATCCACGTATTATCACAACCTTGTTAGCACAAACTCTGCGCGGGGCGCTATAACAGCGCTTGCACGGCTTGTACATAAGACCATCGATGATGAGATAATGATGACGATGATGTCAATGACGTCAATGACCATAATGATGAAGTATCATGACGGCGGAAGGTGGATGACGATGACGACGATGACGACGACGACAACGACGATGATGATGATGGTGATGGTTGATGGTTGGTGGTGGTGGTGACGGTGACGATGAAAATAAGGGTGATATACGACGTACATGAAGACGATGATGATAATGATCAGATGACCAATGATATGACAAGGATGGTGATGAGTAAACTAGTTTGAGTCCAATATTTTTTGTTTATGTAAACTGACCATCAGAAAGCTGCATTTCCGATAATGGGCAGTAGAGGTAATGAATTAAAATATTTAGTAATAAATAAGGAACAACCGTTTTTTTATAGGACACAAAGTTATGAAACACATTGGTTTGAACACATATGTCAAGACCAAATATTAGCCACAATAGTTTGTCTCAGCTTCAAGGCCTCGCGCCTAGCGTTACAATTAGATTTAGCTCATAGCTCTATGCGTCGGCGGCTATTTTTCAGCTTTTGTTTACATTTAAAGGATTTTAATTTATTATTTAGTCGATACTTCGTCCTTTTTTTTCCCCTTTGCGCTAAAATTTGGGAACCAATGGCAACATTCAAATAAACAAGAAACTTTCTTAAGTAAAGTGAATCAAAAACAAAATTTTTTATTTTTTGAAGTTGGTTTTAGATAGTGTTTTTTTTCATTCATTGTGTGAAGTTGGTTTTATGCCTTGATAACAAAAGAGGAGTACATTGAGTGGGCACATTTTTAAATACCATATATTTGGACTTTATTTGCTGATTGTGCGTATTTTGGGTAAATTATTAATACCTTGCAAATATTAAAGCTTAAAATTATTTTCCTTAAAAAGCCAATTTTAATTGAATATTGGGAATCTCCTTTAGTCAATTACGTGTGTATTAGGAAGGAGGGAGTCACTCTGAATACAGCACCACCCTTTTTCCATACATAACTCGTCAATAGAAGAAAGGCATATGCCAACGGCCTTTAGACTTAATCATTATATTAAAACCCAATTTTGGGCAAATCTATTTTTAAAATATCTATTATAATAAGGGCCTAGTTACTTTATAGAAATACAAATAAGAGAGACAGAACACAGTACGAACTGTTTCATATATACGTAAACGGAAGTTTATTGGTATGTAGGAAACAATCATTCCTTTCAAAAGAAAAAATAATTGAGATTTACAAGCAAAAACAACATGCTATTTTTAGGCCCTATGCGTCAACTTGGGCAAGTTCCTTCTCCCTGTAGCAAAGGAAGAAAAGTTCGTCTCCGTACTCTGGAATAGTCGTAGAAATGTAATATGTCTGAAATATTTTAAGTACAAACACCCTTTGAGCTCCTTTGGGTCAACAAACAGCTGATAAAATATTTAAAAATATGCCCCACTACAAAATAATATCGTATGAATCGCGTTGAAGTGGCAACCCGCCAGCCCGTTCAAACAGTGTGCAGTGGAGTGGGGTCTAGTACACAGGCTTTGCCGAAACGAGCCCCTGGAAAACAACCCATGCATCACCGGTTGTGGGCGATAACCATGGACGCGACACTCCCGTGCAAGCACTGTTTTCTGGGCACACCCTTTCACAGCAACTTAATGCAAGTATTTCATATTCCATAAAAATGAAGAAAATGAATGTCCAACTGAAATACAAAACAAACCAGAAACCTTTGTCCTCCCGTCATGTCTGTTTCTGTTATATACAAATTCTGGGGATCAATCCTAAGCCCAAATTCTTAAATGCCAAATATTATACCGCTTTAAAAAAAGATGATCCGCAAAATGAACGTTTCGATCTGAGCTTAAGGTCAGCTTTTGACAACATTTGTTTTAATCAAATTTGTTCTTTTGAACTTAGCTTATCTCAGGATTCAGAATTTAACATGGAATATAATTCATCCTAAGATTCCATCCTGTGATGTAGACTCACTTTTTATAAACAAGACGAAAAAGAAAGCACTCTCGCTAGAATCTGGCTCCTTTTCCCGTCTTGGAGATGGCAGTTTAATTAAGTTATGATAAATTGCGGATGACTGACTGGTATTTCGGCATTTTTTAAAATTTTGCACAGGAAAACATCTAAATTCAATATTCGATGTTATGAAAGCTTTAGGAAAATGATTCCCGAAATACCATGGGAAGGTGGAAATACGAACGAGATCAATTCAAAACAACGTTCTGACCAATGCCTTTGCACGCTTTTATCAGCTATGTGCCGTAAAAAGTACCGTAAGCATGGTGAAGATTCCCCGATCGATACGACATAGGACGTCACAGGATAACCTCTATACCAAAACTTTTATCACATTATACATAGAGAAGAGAGGGTTTTTATACAGACCCCATCAATTCACTCGGTTTTTTCCTCTCCAGACCTTGTCTTTCTATTGCATTGAGTCTCTATGATTCCGTGTGGGGGGGCTCCTCCGTGATTTTGGGTTTTACTATCACTACCGTTTCCCTGTATTACTCCGGGTTTTGTGTCTTTCTGTACTATAACATTGTACCACTATGATTTTTTGCGCATGTATGACTTCGCGTTTTATATAATGTTTATGACTATGTTTCGTATAACATAGTGTCTCTGTGCTCAAGTTTTGACTTTCTATGACTTTACGATTTTATAACCTGTCTCCATAACATTTAACATTGTGTCTCTGCAGTGGCGTAACCGATTATTTTCTTCAGGGGGGAGGTAACATACATTTTCAGGGGCATCATATATTTAAATTATGTTATTATAGTATAGGTCTATGTTGTTTCCCTGTAAATTGACACGTGTGCAGAAAATCACTATTTTTCAGGGGAGGGCAATATTCCTGGGGCGGGGGGGGGGGGGGGGGCAGCTTTCCCCTGCCCCCGGGTTACGCCACTGTGTCTCTGCTGACATTGACTTATATAACATTGTCTCCATATAATTGTGTCTCCTGTGACTGTTGACTTTCGTATGCCGTACATTTTTATAACATTGTTTCCATATCATTGTGTCTCTGTGACTTGACTTTTAATGCGTTTTTAATAATACATTCCTTAAACTCAATACCACTGTGTCTCCTGTGACGGATTTTCTATGACTTTTACGCTATTATAACATTGTCTCCATAACATTGTGCCTCTGTGCCTTTGACTTTCTATGACTTTATCGTTTTTATAACACTGTTTCTATAACATTGTGTCCTCTTCTCTGTGACTTTGACTTTCTATGACTTTCGTTTTTATAAATTGTCTCCATAACTTGTGTCTCTGTGACATTGACTTTTCTATGATTACGCTATTATAACATTGTCTACATTTCATTGTGTCACTTGCTGACTTTTGACTTTCGATGAGCTTACATTTTTATAACATTGTTCTCTTATAATTGGGTCTCTGTGACTTTGACTTTCTATGACCGTACTTTTTAATAAAACATTGTCTCCATATAATTGGGTCTCTGTGACGTTGACCTTTTTTACCGTACATTTTTATGACATTGTTCCATATCATTGTGTACTCTGTGACTTTGCTTTAAATACGTTTAAATACATTTGCCTCAATAACATTGTGTCTCTGTGACGACTTTCATGACTTTATTTACGGCTATTATAACATTGCTCTCCATACCACTGTGCCTCTGTGCCTTTGACTTTCTATGACTTTATTTACGTTTTTATAACATTGTCTCCATAACACTGTGTCTCTGTGACTTTAACTTTCTTGACTTTACTTTTTTATAACACTGTTTCCATAACATTGCGTCTCTGGACTGTGAACTTTCTATGACTTTACGTCGTTATAACACTGTTTCCATAACACTGTGTCTCTGACATTGACTTTTCTATGATTAAGCTATTATAACATTGTCTACATTTTATTGTGTCTCTGTGACTTTGACTTTCTATGATTACGCTATTATAACATTGTCCTACATATTCATTGTGTCACTGTGACTTTGACTTTCATACTTTACATTTTTATATAAGATTGTTCCATTCATTGTTCTCTGTGCTTTGACTTTGATAACGTTTTTATAAACATTTGCCCTCAATAACATTGTGTCTCTGTGACGGACTTTCTATGACTTTCTATACTTTAATACTCTTTATAATAACATTGTCTCCATAACATTGTGTCTCTGTGCATTTACTTTTCATGATTACGCTATTATAACATTGTCTACATTTAGTGTGTCTCTGTGACATTGACTTTCTATGATTACGCTATTATAGCATTGTCTACATTTTATTGTGTCTCTGTGACTTTGACTTTCTATGATTACGCTATTATAACATTGTTTACATTTCATTAAGTCACTGTGACTTCGACTTTACATTTTTATAACATTGTTTCCATATCATTGTGTCTCTGTGACTTTGACTTTGAATACGTTTTTATAACATTGCCTCAATAACATTGAAACTTTGACTTGCTATGACTTTATGTCTTTATAACATTGTCTCCATAACACTGTGTCTCTGTGACATTGACTTTCTATGACTTTACGTTTTTATAACATTGTCTCCATAACATTGTGTCTCTTGTGATTTTGTATTTCTATAACATTATCTCTGTGGCTGTTTTATAGTGTCTCATATGACCCTGTATTTTTATATAACATCGTGTATCCATTATTTTGTGTTTGTGTCCCGTTACTGTGTTTTTATATAATATTGTGTATAGGGTTATAAATGATAATCCTATTCCCGAAGTTTAGGGAAGACGGTTTGAAGATGTTTTTCTATGGTTTGAAGGGTGCTGAATCAGAATTTTGGGGTCCAACCTCTGGGAAATGTGGAGAACTTTGTAAAATAAAGGGGTAAAATTAGTACAGGGGTAAAAAATGAAATCAAGTCAAATTGTGTTTAAATGTACACCAATGTATTTGGTTCATTATAAGGATGAAAAAAGGTACAGTTTGTCTAGGTTCCGGCCTTTAGTTAAACAGGTACAGCTCCTATTATGGTTCAAGGTCATCCCGAGGTAAACTTTACCCAGTACTCCGATTTTGTTGAAACTGGTGTCAAATTGCTTGCCTTATTTTAAAATGTTTGGTATTTGGTTGCGTAATTAGTGGGGAAAATGTAACAAGGGACTACATGGTCAAAACTTGACCTCAAAATTGTATACAGAGCTGTCATCCAGAGAATTAAAATTAATTCTCTGCTTCAGTATGACCAGAGCAATAATTTGACACCAGTTTCAACAAAATCTGAGCATTGGATACTTTTGCATGCCCCGGGATGACCTTGAACTTTAACAGGGCTGTTGCCGTGTAACTAAACGTCCGAACCTAGACAAACTATACCTCTTTAATCCTAGACAATACATTGGTGTACATCTAAACACAATATGACTCGATTTCAAATTTACCCCTGTACTAATTTTACCCCCTTATTTTACAAAGTTCCCAAATTTCCCAGAGGTTGGACAAAAATTCGGATTCAGCACCCTTCAAACTATAGAAAAACATTGTTACGAGACGTACTCAAGGTCAGAAAAGTAACCTCCCGTGGTTCATAAAACAAAATTCACAATGACTATTTGTAAGAAGATTGACTTGACCAAGATGTAAATTCAAAGTAATAATTTAAATACATAAATCAAATCTGATCTGAAATAATCACCAATACACAAGATTGTAAAAATGCACAAAAATGATTATATGTCTTACCTATTTACAAATACACCATGCACATAATCATTAAACTAAAGTTCAAAGTTCACTGTTGGGTGCGCACCAGTCTCTTGTAGAATCAGATCCACATAAAATCTTGGCGACACAATTCTTGCTGGTACAGTTCAACTAGTTTCGCGTTAATATCGCAAAAGTCCTTTTCCGCTAGACCGGCCGATTAAATTGTAGACTTGGAGAAATTCTGAAGTATAACTGCAACTCGGTATATAATGTCCATACAGGTACTCAGTGCGTTAAAGGTGAACGTCACTGGTAAAGAAGCAATGTCCTGCTGGAATTTTAATGTTAACCTTTGTTTTTCCAAAGGTACCAAATTTTGTGCAGCTCTGACGATTCTGACAACTTTTCAGAATTATAATAAAGAACATAAGATTTTTTATAAATCAAATGTTATGATAGTTCTCCACCTTCTGTTTGAGAGGTCTACATTTGCTGAAATCTCTTGTCATCTGGCAAAGAGAAATAACTTGCAACAGAATTTGTCCTTAGCAAAATTTCCCATGATGCAACAAACATGCGAAGACAAGACAAACATTTCGTCATCTTTTCAGTTCGCTGAAACATGTTTAAAGGAAGTCCACATCCTGTGCTCGAAGTGTTTTGACATAGTAATTACACAAAGTCTATTGTTCATCAACAGGTGTGCAATCTTGCTTCCTATAGGTAAACAAAGAACCTCTATGCAGTTCTTAGAATGAAGATGATAAGACACTGTGCTCCGATTGTCCTCTGACTGCGGACATATTCTGACATGTTTGTACTCAGGAAGTCTTCACACACTAGTCCATTTAGAACTAGGTCAATCAGATAAGTCATGCTTATTGCACAACACATTGCAAGTTTCATATTTTCCAGTTCTCCTCACTCATAATTTACATGATTAAATTTAACATGATTTAATTAATATAATACAGAAAAATAATATAATATTCAGGAGTCTGTCACAACATTTTCAAACCTTCTTCACTAAACTTTGAGAATAGG
>JAMKCH010004743.1:0-114102 GCA_023653785.1 Ophioderma brevispina | reverse complement strand
GGATCAAAAATGGAAAAAAAATCCTGCATTTTGCATTAGCATTTTCCAAAAAAAAATTGTGTTTGCTTTTTTCACATTTCTTCTGAGCCTTCTAGCCTTATGTGTTTGGTAAAAGGTGTCATGTCTATGGTGTATGGTGTTGTGGTGGTGATGGCAGCAGTAGCATGAGTGTGTATGTCCAACTGTAGGTCTTTGTTTCAGACATATGTCTCAGAAATATCTGACTTGCATGTGGCATACTGGGCAGAATCGCGTAAGCTGGCAGGGTTTTATCATGGGGTCGGGGTCTCGGATCCCCATCTGGCAAAAATTGGCCTATCTCCTTGACATTTTCCCCATTTTTTGGCCAGTGACTGTAGCCCCCACCTGCATTGAGTACTTGAATTTCTTGACAAGGCTGAAAAGCGACAAGAACAACAGTAAATAGAAATAAATTTAGCACATTTTTATTACACAAGAAGTTTGTACCAAACTTTTATTTCTCAGAATGCATCGCCCCATCAACACAAATCCAAAAAATACAGCAAGTAAACTTGCGTCATCCCCCTGGCAAGATGGAAGTCTGGAACATAACCTCAGATGACCTTTGACCTTGGTCCATGAACTTTGACATCATCCACATATGAAGGAACCCCTATTGCACATTAACCCCAAGTCTGGTTTGAATTGGACTTCAAGCCCTGAAAAACGGAAAAACACACACGCACGCACGCACACACACACGCGATAAAATCCTGGCTGAATTGGTCGTGGGTATTCTCTTTATAATTTCCTTTATATTACATGTACCTACACAATTATGATGCTTATTCACTTAATTAAAGAGAAATAAGAACATTTCCAGAAAGAAGTGCCCTCAATTTTTTTTCAAACCCAGGTTTTCTGCATATTTGGAATTCTTACCCATGTATTCTAAAGTGAATAAGCCATACTTATATAATAAGATGATCTTCTTCTTATTGTGTCCAAACACAGTGGTTCTCAAATATGATCCAGCCAGAGCTGGGTACACTGTCTGGCTGCTTCACTGAATTGCTCAAGGTCCTTGTCTGTGCATTGTTGCTCCAACAGTGGGCAGACCAAGAGATATTTCACTGTCTGTGGTGCTGTTCCACAACCACAGGTTGTGTCCTGATCTGCTTCCAGGTAGCCCCACTTTTGCAAAGAAACCTTAGATCGGTTCTCAATCTGTTGAGGCATCGCCATTCAGCCTATGAGGAGTCAGCTCCAGGTTAGTCTTTGTCAAAGACGCCTCTCATTTTTATCCAACAACCACGAGCGCGCCGAAGGTGCGTGTCGAGCGCCGAAGGTGTGAGGCCGAGTGATGCGAGGCGTCTTTGCGCAAATTGGTATTTCCCTGTGCAAGCATAATGTGTCAATCAAAGTATGTCGTCATCGGAAGCACCACCCAATTTCATCGATGACGTTTTCAGATACTTGTCAATATCGATGACGTCGCCCGTCAAAATTACCATATCGATTTTTGCACAGCCTTATTAGCATACGATTCAAAACAAATAGTTCACTCGACGAGCTGCGAGTGCGAGTGAGTCCGTACGGTATGTGAGATGGCAGATGGGCTAGTAATGCGGTATCACAAATCAGGGAAGGTGGGAATCTATTCCCACCTTCCCTGCACAAACACACTGAATATGAGACTCAGTGACCAGTCAAAATTGCCACTCTCTTAATTCCAACATGACAAAATGATTTTGAACATTAAATTTAAATGTGAATCTGCCCCGTGTATCATATGCCATGCAAAGGTGACTGTTTCGAACATCCCAAAATTAAGCCAACATTGAAGCCCTCACAAATTCATGCCGAGAATTTCGGGGACACTCACCTCCTAGTCTAGACATGAACTTAAATCGGGAACTTACCATGACAAATTGACAAGGCACCTCCAACATACTGCACAATTAAGGCTAAACTTTCGGCCGAACCATGGCATGACTGAACGATGCAATGAAACTATGTGTACTACAATACAACATCGTTCACTACAATGACTGTAATTCACATTAATAGTAAACGTATCACATCAGTACACGTAGCCACAGCTTCAAATACGCTCATACTCAGCACAGTACGTAGTTCTATCCAGGCTAGCTCGAATAATCCTACACCGGGATCCTACACAGTGCCAAAACGATGTAATTCCACCATGATTTTCACCGGGTCGTTTTTCGCAGCAGCAACAGTGTTCGCCATTTTACATTCCCAGCTGTATTCGCTTTGTTTTGAATCGGTTACCAAAAACACAACAGTTGAATGGTTATTGATCAGTTCCAATAAACTCGTATTCTAGGAACTATTTTAAGCGAACGATGACATCATCATTGACCAATCAACGATCGCTATAGTTTCGGAAATATCCCGAAAATCAATGAGTAACAAAGAAAAGGGAATATTTGCGAAAAGGCTTTGATTACGACTCAACTTTGACTTGAGCGGTCCAGAGAGGGGCGGACTCACACAAATTGAATAAATAATCAAAGCCTTGATAAAGGCTAGCTCCAGGTGGAAGATGCTGACCAGGTTCAATACCAATGAATATTATTTGGTTGATAGCAAGTCTTTCCACAATGCAACTCTCTTATACTCCTTATATAGAAACTGATTCAAGAGGTTGGACTTTGCTTAAGAAGAACTCTCTCTGGAGTTAAGGCAGTTGGCAGCAGGTCTCTGTCCAGACATAGAGTGCTTCATCAATAAGATGATAATTTAGTATTTTAAAATCAAAGCGTATTACTATAGGGATGATTAGGGTAGCAGGCAATTTCAAAACAAGGTTTGCCATTTTCTTTGTACTTGTTTGTCCAATAAACCTTTGAAACATTCTTGGTAGGTGGTCTACAATTATTCGTATCCTAAAAAAATCTCCTCCTGTCACATTAAAGATGGGTGATCAAATCAACAACCTTGACTCAGAATTACTTTACTCTATCAAAATTGAGATTTGGGCATCAGAAGAAAGTTCATATTTTCATTACCCCAGTGAAATGTAGGGAGCCCAGGAAGTTTTCTTTTGATTGTATAAACAAAACGTCTCCAAATGTGGTTGACCACATTAATTAACACACAGTCCTATGGGCTATTTTATTTAAATTTTTTTGCTTGTACTATCCAAATGGCTAGAGCATTTTAACTGAAAATTTGTAATCAGATGTTTTTTGTTGTGATATATTTCCGCGTGAGGGAGAAAACATATGAAAAATAGGAACAGCAGTCCGATTATTAAAGTCAGCATTTGGGCAGGAGATACAAAAGACAGTCAACCTGACCAAGAGGGTGAAACTGTGTACAAAATGCCCATAGACAATTTGATATTGATAGTAACAGCGCCACCATTTTAGACCTAACAGCCTCCAAATTTATGCAGTATGACGTATAACCGGCAATGACATAGGGGTACAGCGCCACGTATGACCGGCGATCCCTGAGTCACATATTTCATGCAGTATGCCTCCACTTTGTTGATCAAGTGTCCTATCCAGATTTATTAAGGATCCCTGACCTGACCAAAATGACAGAATGCCCCTTTAATCCACTACCCACATAACCTTTGACCCCAATATGTGTACACCTTGGGTCAGTCATAAAATTGACCGAATTTGGTGATCGTAGCATTCGATTTGTGGCGAGAACACCAATGGATAGATTTTCTAAGGATGCCCCTTTAATCGGCCCACATGACCTGCTACCACAATCGGAGTACACCACATATGAACCTTGGGCCAATGGTTCTTTTGATCAAGTTTAGCTGCAATTGGCCCGAGCATTCGGACAGGAGATGCAAAAAAAATCGAAAACACACACAGAGACATGCAATATAATGACCCTAAGTGACCCCTGAGTGACCATTGACCTCCTCATATGTTACCTCACATAAGACCCCTTGTCTCAATGTATATTACCAAGAATGAACTTGATCCATTTCTGTAACTAAATAGTGACAGTAAGTTAAAGTGTTAACCAAAGGTGTATACTAAATGTTTGACACACACAGACAGACACACGACTATGCCAACATAAGATCTTTCCGTCTGCATCAGACGACTAAAAATAGGACCATGTCAGGCCACCCACCTTTCAGGGCTAGTCCTGATTGAGTTTGAAAGGATTGGTAACCTTCAATGAACTTAAATATTATTGTTTTTTTTGTCATCATCAATAATTGGTACATCAGACCGGGGTTGGGGGCTATAAAGGCCACAGGGAAAAAATATCCCGAGCAGAAGAAAAAAACCAGGACATTTTTTTTTTGTCAGAGCAAAAAGAGAAAATGACTCTTTTGTACCATATGTTCCCTAAAAAATACCGGTCTTGGGGCCAGCGCCATAAGTGTTGAACAAAAGCACATAACTATTTGTTTTTGTTGTAAGGTAACATAACGATTGTTAGCTAATGTCAGAGAAAACATCAATTGATAGGGTCCAATAGTTTTTACGATTATGATCCCCCCCAACAATCAAAGAACCGCAGGACCCATTTTACAAAAAGGAGGACCTGTAATAAACTACAAGTGTGGCACTGAAGAAAGAGAACAAATGACAAATCAATTATGATTTGCAATCATTTGTTAAAGGTGCTTTGTGTGTACTACAGGGACCCCCTGATTGACCAGGAAGTAGTAGCGATTTTAATATCAGATGAAAGGCGGTATTTTTCTAATTGCCGTCCTGAAATTGAGCACTCAAATCCATTTCATTCCCAGCTTATAAACAAATAAAAAACAACAACTTAATGGAAAACCATTCAATATGCCATCCAAGTATTTGAATTAGGGTTGGCAATGTGCATTTTGCTTTAACCATTCAAAACCGCAAGTTTGTTTCCCACGTGGTACTTGATAGGGGTATGCGCAAGTGCCAGACTCTCATATCAAGTAGAGAACAAATAGACAATAAATCCGAACACGCACCTTTAATTGCCCAATTTTTTGCAGAACATAATGTAGAACCCCAAAAATTAGAATAACCATGTGCATGATCACCCTCTCACAAAAGCCTAGGGTGTGTTATGTTTGTGATCCATTTAAGGCCTTTAGTGGAGTACACAGGAAGTCGAGTCTTCTGAAGTTACTGGGTTTAGTGTTTTTGACGCTGCAGAAGAGCTTTTGGAGCCCAGAAAATATTTCAGGATTTTCTGGCAATTATCTCAAGATGTGTTTGAAATTTTCAGTCAGAAAAAGGCATATCCCTATTTTTGCCAAATTTAGCAAAGTCAAAATAGGGATGTTCCTATAAAACAGGGAAGGTTGGCAGATGTTGTAGACTTAACACCTTAAACTGCATAAGGAGTTTGCACTTCCGTTAGTGCATAAGGGGGGGGGGGGGGGGTCCTAGGGCCCATTCATTATATAACCACTTCCCAAAGGACTTTGTAGATGGAATACACCCAAAATGGTAGAAGGATTCAAAGCCATCAACAATTAAGAAATAAAAAACTGAAAAAGTAAAATTGATTTTTTAGTTTTTTTCTTTTTTTTAATTTGCTCAAAATGGCGAAAAAGACACTATTTGTTTCTGCATTTTCTACGGCCCTGAATCACCTAGACTTTGTGCTGATTGCTTTAAATGGTGAAGGAGGAACTATATTTAACATATTTAAGCACACATAGAAAGTCTCGTGCCATTTTATATTTTAGGTTTACTTGCATTAATTTACCATACAGTAAACCGCTTCCGATTTATATAAAATATTATGACACCAGGCATACTATACTTGCCAAAAGAATTTTTTTTTGATTAGTTACTTTGTTTATGTCACTAGGTGTCTGCATTATGAAAAAAATCAGAATCACAGTAAACTCTATTAAGATTTTTTGTCATGGGCACTCCGTTAGTGCATAAGGGGGGGGCTCCTAGGGACCCATGCTAATTAACGCAAAAATAAAAACGGCGAAATGGATTTGAATTTTTTTTGCACCATGCAAGCGCAACTAAAAAGGTAGACAAATACAAAAAATATAACCAAATATAACAGCGTTAAAAAAACGCCTGCCGAAAAAAACCAAAAAGGGTCCCTAGGAACCCCCCCTTATGCAGTTAAGTGGTAATTTATTGGTGATTAAATATTTCAAAGTGGAGAAAGAGAAACAGGCATCGCATACTAGAACATTGGGAACAGGGAACAATTAATTAACATGGACATACACAACATGCTAAGCGTGAACACTGGAAAAAATACTGGACATCAAGACAGGGGCAGAGAATTGACCCCGGGACCTTTCGCACACAGGCGAATGCTCTAACCACAAGCCACCCAGGCCGCCATGAAGAAACGGGTGTTAATTAGCCTAAGAAGTAATGGCTGAGCAATCCGGGTAAACAGTACAGAATACAAACGGGACCAAAGACACTCCAGTATGCGAGAACATTTGGAGCTTACCCGCAGTCTAATTACAATACAAGTGGTAGGTACGAGGACTAGCGCATGTACACTGGAGGAGAGGGATATATAGCTATAACGATACGCAATCTAGTACACGAGACATTATCTGATGCTTACCGAATTTCTTAATTACATTTCAGGGGGATGATATAGTTAAAATTATGCACCAAGTCATGACAAACTCAATAAAATTACAAATGCGTTGGCACCTGCAACATGTCTGTTACATTCTGAACTTTATGAAAGTAAAAAAATGGTTTTCAATGAAAAAACTCAATAACAATATCACTATATTCATTCAGTTATCAATTTTGGGTTTTAAATTAAGAACACTCTTTGAGTCTGTCAAAAACAATGATTGATTAGCTCTAATACAATGCTGTCTAATTAGGACAATATGTGTTTGTTGATCTACATGCCGAATTTCATCTTTTAAAGTGTTTTAAAATGCATGTTATTAGCCGGTTATTGCCATGGAACATTCATAGGTTAATATTTGTTGCAGCAACCTGTCATTTAAAATAAGAAAATGGTTGGTGGGGACTTTGAGATTGTATTGGTGGTTCTGCAGCCAAACGTACAGTGCCGCCATTTGTAGTTACTAGCGACTCAATTTGGTTGAAAATGGGTCGCAGGTTACTTGATTTCTAAGATCATATCTTATTAAAGTATGGAATGACCCAGTATTGAACTTTTAAGATAATTAGCTAACAGTCCTATCTAACCTTACAAAACAAGGGACAAATTCGTTCATGTGCAATTTTGTTTCAAAAAACTTATGGCGCCTGCACCGAGTGTTGCGCGTTTTTGGGGGGGGACACACTTGTATTGTGCGTTACACATTTAAAGGTTCCATTTGAAAAATATTACTTCTTTCAACAAACTTGAAACCATAAATGGGTGGGGAAGGGGTTAAAAGGCTGCTTAATTCTCTGCCCAATTGAGTGCTTTTGTATTTGATTGTTCCTACAAGGATGACCCTGGTTTCAAAGGAAAGAGAGATTAACCAAAAGGGAGTTTATATGGGGTTGCCAGACTTTCTACCCAATTAGATGAAATTTGTGTTAAATAAAAGCTCATGACAAGGTCTTCTTATATGATTGCCAGATTTTCTGATTTCTTGGGCTTTTCCTATTTGATATGATTTCTTGGGATGAAATATTGGCCAAAATGTAAAATTATCTTTGAACAGCTTAAAACCTTGTCCCCCCTCCCCGCTTAACTCAAAAAATCAAGATTTTACTTCATCTCAACTGTTAGCCTTATGTACCATGTGTACCTAATCTTACGTGCAAATTTGGTTGTATCGGTAAGAATTCACAATTTTTTATTTTTTGTCTGTAAAAGGGACAGAATTACAGCATAGTGGCCTATGGAACCATGGGAACAAGGAATTACTCATAACACAAAACTGCAAGTTCACAATGAACTAAATTTTTGTGAATGCGCTTTTCTCAAGGATATCTAGTGAAATATGAATAAAACAGGAGGTGTGTAAAGTGTGTTTAAGAGTGTAAAGTCTTGTGCACAGCCATTGGTGTAAGGGGGCTCATGTGGACCCATCTGAAAACCACTTTGCCAAATTTACCACTTTTACCAAACTCTGGTCATTGATGGGGGTATATTAATCATGACTAGATAACAGGAAATATATTTAAGTCCACTGAACTGATTCAGAATGGCAATCTAAAAACAATTTTTGTATGATGCGCCAAAAATCTTCACGCCGAAAAGTGAAAAACGACTTTCCCGAAAGACTTTTTCCATAAAATTTGGCTCATAATAATAGAACTAAATACATTTACATTTCTGAAATAAAATTTAAAAAGTTTACTCCATTGTTATTTAAAGGTGGTCTTGTTCAATTTATGTGTATTGTGTTCTGGGAGCCTGGCACTTGAACATACACCCCATCATGTTCCGTGGGAAACAAACTTGCAGTTTGATGGTAGACGCAATAATGCATGTTTGCAAGCCCTATTCAATACTGTTCTAATATTGATGGTTAACACTAAAACTGCGGTTTTGTTTATATCTAGGGATGAAATGATTTGAGCTCACATTTCAGAGCACAATGAAAAAATCTGTAAACCGCCAATGGCGTATGGACGGGGTTGCTTTTGTCTCCCTATGTTATGTGCAGCTCGGGTGGCGTTTGACTAATATGGACATTGTGTATGTATAGTCTATACTTGATGCAAGAAGTTGGAGACCATAAAAGTCCATAGCCAGTCTGCCTGCTTGGAAGGCACTGAAGCTAAGTGGACTGTTCGGACCCAAACCTCAACAAACTCCATTTCGGGCAGTTAGGCGGTCGCCTAGGAGCTTATCAAAGGCATAGGTCTAAACACTTTCAGTCTATAGACTAAAATTATATTGAGTTTGGCTACTCTAACTCATCTAGAAAAAAAAATTGACTTTTTTGGGAAATGTTGACCTTTTTTGACATTTCCCCACCCCGTCAGACCCAGGGGAGGACCCTGGGGGAATGGATTACATTGTTAGTAGGGGCTTGTGCCGTCCTACAATATATCTAGTTTGGGTACTCTAGCTCATCTGGAAAAAAAGTTATGGCAAAATGTTTACCTTTTTGTTTGAAATGTTGACTTTTTTGACATTTCCCCACCCCCTGTCAGACCCAGGGGAGGACCCTGGGGGGATGGATTACATGGTTAGTAGGGGCTTGTGCCCTCCTACAATATATCTAAGTTTGGGTACTCTAGCTCATCTGGAAAAAAGTTATGGCAAAATGTTTACGTTTTTTGTGAAATGTTTACTTTTTTAACATTTCCCCACCCCCTGTCAGACCCAGGGGAGGACCCTGGGAGAATGGGTTACATGGTTAGTAGGGGCTTGTGCCCTCCTACAATATATCTAAGTTTGGGTACTCTAGCTCATCTGGAAAACAAGTTATGGCAAAATGTTTACCTTTTTTGTGTCCAGACACACATACGTACATACATACACACGTCCTTACATCCAGACATTGCCATTTCATAAGCCGGATTTTGCTACGCAATCCGTCCAAAAATACGGCCTTTCATCTGATATCAAAATCGATACTACTTCTGGGTAAATCAGGGGGGTCTTAAAGACGATTGGAACACGCACCTTAAGGGGAAAACAAGTTTTGAATAGTGCCACCAAAATGCTTATTTTTATGCTAATTAGCATGAAAATGCCATGCCTGATTTGAATTTTTTTCTACCAAAATATGCGCAACTGATATTTAGGCCATGCCTGATTTGAATTTTTTTCTACCAAAATATGCGGAACTGATATTTAGGCAATGACATAAAATCTTGGGCAAAAATAATTGAGCATTAAAACATGGCATGCGAAAAACAAAACATTGGGTTCACATGGACTCCCTTATACACAAGTATTAAAGCGCTGTATTTATACCAAATTAAGGCTGACTCAGCAGTTTCCCAAAGGATGACACCCTCAATTTTCTGACAAATATTTTGTTTACGTAAATGCAATGCTTGTCCACATACTAATCACTGTGCAAAAATAGCTAAGCTTAAACTGATGTCCTTCATATAGAAAATAACAATTTTGTATCAAAATTCAATATCCAGAATTTTTGTTACACAGTAGCCTATTGTACTTATACTACACATATAAATGATTACTGCATCAAAACAGAAAATTTGATTCATCTCAAACTTTGGAATCAAGCATTTGGGTGACTATCTTTAATTCTACATTGTGTGCAGTGGCATTTCAAACCTCATCCTTTATATTTTAAACCCACACTTCATATAAAACACGCTTTAGACCAACAAGGTAATTCTCAAACCCCAAGTCTTGCCCCTCATCGCGATGAGAAAAACATTAGCACAATTTCAGGATATGAGGATGACAGAATGCCATCCACACGACCTTTGACCCCAATCTGTGCACAATTTTTTTGGGCTTGGGTCAGTGCTTACACTGACAAGTTTGGTGATCGTAGCATTTGATTTGTGGCAGAAAAATGAATTGACAGATTTTCAGAGAATGCCTCTTTAATTGGCCCACATGACCTCTCACCCCAATTGGAGTACACCTCATATGGGGCTTGGGTCAGTGCTTATACTGACCAAGTTTGTAGTTTGGTAATCGTAGCATTTGATGTGTGGCTGAAAAACTAATTGATAGATTTTCAAAGAATGCCCCTTTAATCGGCCCACATGAGCTCTCAGTCAGCCTAATTGGAGTACACCCCATATGAACCTTGGGCCAGATATTTTAAAACTCATAGCAAGACCAATAAATATTGGGCAAGCGAGGTAAAGTGCCTTGCCCAAGTGCACAACACATTGGCCTCAGTGGGACTCGAACATAGGACCTTTGGGTCATGAGGCGGTCGTTATATCCACTGGACCACATGTGCCCTAACATAAAATATTTTTATACTTGCTTTTGTCATTTTATCTGGATGTACAATGTGTGTGCATCATGTTTTGCAAGTAATTCAAATAAATATCATTATTACATCCTGTATAGTCGGTCATTTTAGATTCCTCAGAAGGGCTTGCATTGGCCACATGCAATGTGTCCCAGAATTGCTGATAGATTAAGCTGTCATTTATGGAAATTTATGGAACATAAAATATTTTTTTTGATTGGCTAAAGCTCTCCATCTTCAATCAACATTTGCAGTTTTATGATTGAAGAGTTTGTGAGGGATGATATCTGTGAGGTACGGCAAAACTGAGACAACCTGGCATGATAAAATCGGAAAGGTTTATAAATCCCTGTGAATCGCCATGCATTTTTTCGTTTCCAGCATCCAGCAAGAAGTAAAATTGTGAGGTTTTAATTCCACAGAGTAACACACAAGCATGTGTTTTACATGTATCCAGCTGAATTTTTTTGGACCCCCAAACCCCCCCTTTTGACTGAGAAATTCAGTGTGTCCAAAACCACCTAATTCTCAAAATTTGGCATACCGGATGCAGAAACGCAGAAAAATGCAAACTCCAGTTGGTGGCAAATCCTGAATTGGGACCCAGGGTAGTCCCGCTAAAATTGACCAAAATCATGTAAAACAAGCCACTTTTGGCCTGTCTTTGTTCCACCCTCTTAGTGATCATTCTACCACTCTCTGGATTGGCCTCTGTTGTCAAATTGTCTAAAAATTTAAAAAATTTGCATAAGATCAAAGAGCTGCAATCCATCAACCTGCAGCCTGTTCATGCTTCTGTATCTAAGTGCACATCAAACTGCACACTACTGCATCACAGCAACACCACCAGCAGACCTTTACAAGGTTTTGTTTGGATCCAATTAACAATAAGTCCAGCAACCTGAACCCACAAGAAGCAAAAAAATGTAAACATTAACATAAACGATAATTTGCAAGTTTTTCGAAAATTAACCACATTGCCTTTGATATTAACACCATCATCCATTACTTTTCAACATCTGCTTTTTTTCATGCTGTTTCATCATTTGAATGTGTTACAGTTCAATCATTCACGAAATTTTACAGAGAACCTCTGAAAAAAGGTGTTTAGTGGGTTGCTTCACTCGTGATAAACTTTCAAATCACACCGCATATTGATCACTACACAAACTAGTTAAAAAATACAAGGAAACTTGAATGATCCCCTGACAAGATGGCAGTATGGAACAGCTCAGATGACCTTTGACCTTGGTCCATGACCTTTGACATCATCCACATATGAAGGAACCTCTATTGCACCTTTAACCCCAAGTCTGGTTTCAATCAGACTTCCATTTTTTGAAGACCTGAAAAAAAACCTAACCAAAACCTAATCAAACTGGAACATATATACATATGGACATGCACAATATTGCAAAACCTCCCTTCTGCTTTTCAAGCCAGGGGGATAAAAATGTTTGAATTGGTCCAGTCCTTAAATCCATAGATACTCTAGTACACATTATGGGGGACAGTATCCAAAAGTCAACGCTTTGTTTTTAAGATAATTGATAAAAAACGATTTCAGCATGTTACGCACTATGCAGTTATGAATGAATTCAAAAGGTTTTCAATGACAAACAGGAAGGGAGTTCACCATATACATCTTGGATTTTGCTCTCTGCTCAGGGATAGTTTTTGTGGTAACTAAACCAGCGCATCAAAATTTTGTGACCTTGAGCAAAATTGGGTAATATTAGGTCACAACCCTGCATTTTAAGTGCTCTTTTAACAGTGTTTTAGCTCCAAAATCAGTTATGACCTTTGTAAATTGCACAGATGTATTTGGATCTCAACTGGTATATAATCAGCAATTTGATCTTACTCATTTTTTTTGGGGGGGGGGGCAAAATGGCATGTCATATAGTGATTTTTTTCCCATTTTAGGCACCTAATAGGGACCTAAATGTTAAATGCTGCTGAAGGGTCTTTAAATGCACTAACTACATGCCTGTGACCATGAAACAGGCAAAATCCAATATTTTCATGCCCCCTAACATTTGGGCCCCCCTTTTGTGGTCCGCATAAAAAGTCGCTAAAATTACCTGAACTTTGATGACTCGCCATGTGCCGTGTAGTAAGGATAGAGACTTTTTTGTATCTTAAAGAGTACTCTTTATAGATATTAGAAATGTTTTAATTGTTTTGTAATTTGCTTTCTTCACATGTGATTTTATGCATTGTTATTATGTTATGGTATCTCTTTCCGTACCATGCTGCCCGTAATGTGCAGCGGGGGTCCTTTAAGGTCCCTGGTCTTGCCATTTTAGAAGGTAAAAAATTAGTGTTTCAGAGCACAAATTTCACTGTTTCTTTCTTTTTTCCTCTTCTCCCTTCCTCTTTCTCTTCCTCTTTTTTCTTCTCTCCTTTATCCATTCTCTTCTTTCCTCTTTTCCCCCTTTATCTTCATCCCTCTTTTCTTTCTCTTCTTCCTTTTTTCCCTTCCCATTTTTGGCTCCCCTTCCCCGATTTATTGTGTGGGGAGAGGCAGCATCCTCTGCCCCCCCCCCCCCCATTGGCTAAGCCACTGGTAGTGTGCAGTCAAAATTTGTGAAATACTAATTTTTTCATGGGAACCAGCATGCATTGTAGTGCATTTAGTTAGTTAAAGATCATTCAGCAGCATTTACCTTGCCATTAGGCCCTAAAAAATGAAAAAAAACAACATATCTATATATTCATTGCACGATGGGGAAATTTGACCCCCCCCCCCCCCCATGAAAAAAAGACGTCAAAATATTGATTAAATCCCAGTTGAGACCCAAACGTTCAATAGCTGTGTGCAGTAAAAGGAGGTCATAACTGATTTAGTTGTGGAGATAATATATCTTTAAAATGGCACTTTGCACTACCCCACCACGCGGCGCGTAGCATGCTGTGAAAGTTCAGGTAATTTTTAACAACTTTTTCATGTGTACCACAGGAAGGGGCATGGAAATCTTGATTTTTTTTTGCCTGTTTCATGGAGTCAGCAATGCAGTTAGTGAATTAGGATCATATAAAGACCCTTCAGCAGCATTTAATGTTGTCATTAGGTCCCTATAAAATGGAACAAATAAATTTTTACTATACGACATGCCATTTTTGACCCCCTCATATTAAAATGAAAGGATTAAGATCAAACTGCTGATTATATCCCAGTTGAGATCCGAATGGTCAATAGCTCTGTACAATACAAAGGTCACAATTTGTGGAGCTTAAATACACTCTTAAAATAGCACTTAAAAATGCATGGTTGTCACCTCATATTATCCAATTTTGACGGAATGCAGTACATGAGAAGGGAAAGGTAATATGAATTTTCTGATTGTGACCTCTTCTTAGTTACAACAAAAACTATCCATAAGCAGAGATACAGCAAAATTCGAGATGTATCCCTTCTTATTTGGCATCAAAAACTGATGAATTTCATCCATAATTATAGTGCTTACCATGCTGACTCGTTTTGAGTGGTCTCATAACCTCCTAGGTCCAACGGTTCTGTAGATACAGAATGTTACAGAATAACATGCACATGGACACCAGTGGCGTAACGGGCCTGCCCGCTCTGAGGGGGCAAATTTCCCAGTCTTGGGAAATGTTCCTCGCAGGGGGTCAAAAAGCCAATTTTTTCCCAGTCAGAGGGCTTAAAAACGGATGATTTAGCATGATTTTTGCAAATTTTTTCCCAACCAAAGTCGTCGGGGGGGGGGGGTGGGGGGGGGGGGGGCAGCCAAAGTCGTCGGGGGGGGGCAGACAAACCACCTGAATCCCCCGCCTGTTACGCCACTGATGGCCACGCTCTTTATTCTACATACATACTGCTGTATTTATCAGTCACCGGTGAACCTGGGTCACTAAATGGCCACACCTCAACAGAGGTGTCAGGTGACTTCGAACTGGTAAATGATAAAAATACATCGCGGTCCCCAGACCGAGGGACGTCTGCCGTCAAAGTTTGTAAATGGGGCCAAAGGTCACGAGGTCACGAAGGTCACATGAGGTCACGAAGGTCACATGAGGTCACCAACATGTCACCCCACCTCACCCCCTCCTATCCAACCAAGTTACATCATTGTATCCCTTACAGAACTCATATACAGCATGCAATATATCAAGGGTTAACATTTTTGACCGCCAAAGGTCACATGAGGTCACCAAGGTCACATGAGGTCACGAAGGTCACATGAGGTCACCACATTCACCCCCCACCCCCCCTACCCCCTTCCTTTCCATCAAGTTACATCAATCGTAGCCCTTATGAAACTCATACAGCATGCAATATATTAAGGGTTAACATTTTGACCACAGACACCCACACAGATACACAGACATACGACCAGAGTAATCCCTATGTACCTTCTGCAATTCTTGCAGATGACTCAATAAAAATGGAAGCTTAATATCAATAGGGTTTACACATTCACACAGCTTTGATTATAATACATTGTCAACGGTACTATCTACAGTAGATAGCAATGTATGATGACATAGTTTTCAATTTCTGTAAAACTTTGAAAGTCTCATTTATTATGACAAACGAGAATAAAAAATACACCGCGGTCCCCGGACCGCGAGTATCGTCTGCCGTCGCAGTTTGTGAATGGGGGCCAGAGGTCACATGAGGTCACCAACATGTCACCCCACCTCACCCCCTCCTATCCCCCAAGTTACATCATCATAGCCCTTGCGGAACTCACACGGCATGCAATATATTAAGGGTGAACATTTTGACCGCCAAAGGTCACATGAGGTCACGAAGGTCACATGAGGTCACCAACATGTCACCCCACCTCACCC
This sequence comes from Ophioderma brevispina, assembly GCA_023653785.1. Lineage (NCBI taxonomy): Eukaryota > Metazoa > Echinodermata > Ophiuroidea > Amphilepidida > Ophiodermatidae > Ophioderma > Ophioderma brevispina. The sequence goes on along the minus strand of JAMKCH010004743.1, from coordinate 98,489 downwards.
CCTCCTATCCCCCAAGTTACATCATCGTAGTCCTTACGGAACTCATACAGCATGCAATATATCAAGGGTTAACATTTTGACCAGCCAAAGGTCACATGAGGTCACCAAGGTCACATGAGGTCACCAAGGTCACATGAGGTCACCAACATGTCACCCCACCCTACCCCTTCCTTTCCATCAAGTTACATCAATCGTAGCCCTTATGAAACTCATACAGCATGCAATATATTAAGGGTTAACATTTTGACCACAGACACACACACAGATACACAGACATACGACCAGAGTAATCCCTATGTACCTTCTGCAATTCTTGCAGATGACTCAATAAAAATGGAAGCTTAATATCAATAGGGTTTACACATTCACACAGCTTTGATTATAATACATTGTCAACGGTACTATCTACAGTAGATAGCAATGTATGATGACATAGTTTTCAATTTCTGTAAAACTTTGAAAGTCTCATTTATTATGACAAACGAGAATAAAAAATACACCGCGGTCCCCGGACCGCGAGTATCGTCTGCCGTCGCAGTTTTGGAATGGGCCAGAGGTCACATGAGGTCACCAACATGTCACCCCACCTCACCCCCTCCTATCCACCAAGTTACATCATCATAGCCCTTGCGGAACTCACACGGCATGCAATCTATTAAGGGTGAACATTTTTGACCGGCCCAAATGGTCACATGAGGTCACAAGGTCAATGAGGTCACAACATGTCACCCACTCACCCCCTCCTATCCACAAGTTACATCATCGTAGTCTTACGGAAACTCATACAGCATGTCCAATATATTAAGGGTTAACATTTTGGCAAGATTCCCGCAATGGCTTTTTCTGATTTTTGCGGAGTTAATAGCTAATATTTCATGTACCTACTTATATCAGTTTTTAAAACTTTTAAAATTGTGTCGCCATTTGCTTAAAATTGCTCTAAAAATAAAAGACAATTTGTGCATGGGGTCAAACAGCGTGAAAAGTAACTCATACAATTTTAAATCTTTTGAAGTTCCCACGTGTTTGGTATGTTCACAAGATTACAGTGACAAAAAACATGTTATTTTCAAATTTGGGGTAGATTGTAGATTTTCACACCTCTAATTACCTCTCCAACCCTACTGCTAGGCACAATTCCTAAGTTGACCCCTCCCCTCACAAAGGTGGATTTGCCAAATGGCTGCAATTTTTCAGCTAGATAGCATTGTACGGGTTCTAACTTAAAAAGCTGTGTAAATCAAAAGTGCTAATCACTTTATTCAGATATCAAGGCAAGTACATATCCTTTTCTGCAGGAAAAAGGCCGTACTTCTATGCAAATAACCATGCTGGGTCTTTCGCACCAGGAAGCTGGTCAATTCTTGCATTTTCCATGCTTGGCATGCTGACGTAATGAAGATCTTCGACGAAAACCTACTATGTAAGGTACCAGTCGCGTGCTCGCAAAGAAAAGAGTTTTATTTTAGGGGGTTTTTGTAGCATGATAGTATAGGCAGTTTAATTAATGTGAACCTAAAGGTACTGTCACATAGACGACAGCTCGACCCAACCTCTTCCCAACTACACAAACCACAATATTTTTTTAAAAATCAGCCCTCACACGCCTTGTTCAAACTTGCAATTACAATTTTTATCCTGATCAAGGAGATCATATCCATTTTTCCAAGTCCTCAACAAGACAAGGGATGCTGATCCCGAGCAGTATGCAACAGCATCATTAAATTAACAAGATCAAGCATTTTTAATCGGCGGTGGCCATCTTGTTCATCCCCAATCAGTTGCCAACCTTGACATATGGTACAAGCTGTGATCTTTTGCTCTCAAGACTGCTTGGCAATTGGTCGCCAAGTTGTTGATGCCAAGAAGTGACACCTCGCCATGTGGGGGCACGACTAACCTTCTGTAGTTGCTGATTTAACATGTCCAGTTGGCTTGCTTCTTCTCTCCCGCTTGGAGGAGATCCTTGGCCAACCAATTCCAACCACAATTCCACTGCACACACCACTCATAATTCAAGTCAACTCATTGGCTACCACTTCCAACCTCTTCACGTGTCCATGCCGACCTCTCGATTTAAAAAAAATGCTAAATAAACGTGAAAAAAAGACTGCAGAAGACTGCAGGACAGTCCCCGACCTTGCCCAAAACTAAATAATTATGAAAAAAAGAAAAACTGCGTAGTAATTTTGAAAAATGGCCAATCGACACCAGTCTTGAGCAGTTCTTATGGTTTCAATCAAGCAAATATCAGCGTATGTTACCGAGGCTTAAGGCTCAATCACACAGCCGATTTTTTGCTTTGCTAGAAAACCACTTCCAGACTAATTTTGCGAAAATCAGAGCAGTTTTCTTTTTCATGTTATTTTAGCAAGGTCTTTGACTGTTGTGTACAATTTTCTGTAAGTCTTACCATTTTTGCTAGAAAAACCACTTTCAGACTGCTCAAGACTGTTTACTATTGCCATTTTTTCGAAAATCTTGATTTACTTTCCTTTTTTCAGTGTAGGTTTGGCCAAGTCTGGGACTGTACTGTACATTCTTCTGCATCCTTGGTGGCGGTGGGGAGCCTGTGCAATTTGACGGGAAAAAATGCCACAATTTTTTCTTGTCAGCTTAAAAAAATGTGGGCGGGTTTGGGATCGGGAAGGTCGGCGTGAACAAATGAGCAGTTTGGAGTGTACCGTGAGTTTGGGAGCGCATCATGAGTGGTTGTGTGCAGTTGGAAAGTGGTCGGCAATGAGTCTGCTCCAAGCGGGAGAGAAGATGCAAGCAAATCGGCAACTAAACTCGGTGACTACAGAAGATAAGTCGCCAACTTGCAGTCTTGACAGCAACATGTCACAACTTGTGCTGTCGTGTTAAGGTCTGAACTTGATTGGGAACTGAACAAGTGCCATTGCTTGATCTTGTTGATTTTATGATGCTGTCGCCTACTGCTGGCGATTGAGCATCTCTTGTCTTGTAAATTTTGTAAGTTTGAACAAGACTGCAGCCGATTTTGAAAAAAATGTGGTCTTGTGTAGTTGGAAAGAGGTTGGGTCGGGAGCTGTCTTCTGTGCGACTACACCTTTAAGCTCTCTTACCTCATGTCTCAATTTCTGCATAGTTGCATTGCACTTTTCTATCTCCTCCTTGTACTCTAGCACAAGTTCTGTTTTCTCCTCAAGCTCCTGCCTGCTCCGCCTCATTTGGCCTTGGTCTCTGCTAGCTCTACTGTGATATGCAGCTGCTATCACCAAAGGACTGGTAGGGAAGGAGTGCTGGAACACGACGACCTTCCAACTGCGGCATGTAGAAATTTAGAATCTTTTCATGACTGATTTCTGTGATTGCCTATAAACACAAAGATTTCAAATATTATTTAAAAATAAAAAATTTGCACATTTAGATTAAAATGACAGGTATCCCAAAGACTTTAAAGATAGTTGATATAATATAGCTTAACCCCAAATGTCCTTTGTTCAGCCGTATATTTATTTCATAATAAATGCTCTGGGGGGTTGCATTTCCAAAAAAAGGGGCATTTTGGAGGCAAAATTTGCTGCTATGTACAAAATCTTTGAAAGATGGTTAAACAGTTCTTTTGATGCAGGAAAGGGTACATTAGAGGATATTTATGATTTGCAAACTATATGCAAAAACGGTAGTGTGTTTCTATTGAGGACCACTTTTCAGGTAAATATCGGTCAAGGGATTAAATTGTTCAATGAAAAATGGTCATTCTCTGGTTTTCTCCTTTTTTAATTATTCCACTGAAAGTTTTCACCAGCATTTATCCTCCTTTATGAAGGATAATGCCAAAGAAATTTCCGTTTCTAAAACATCATAGTAAAACAACACACACTGTTCAAAGGAAATAACAGCATGTTGAGCAAACAATGACCCCCCCCCCCATCCCAGCATACCTTGCAATGCTGACCTTGGCAACATAGTTCTGATGGTTATCTGATAGAGCTGCTCATTTCCACAAATTCCTATTTTTCACCATTTTACAATTAGTTACTTTGACTGAAAATACAGCACATGCTTCAGTATTCATTTGGGCAACATAGGCAATGCATACACAAGCTACAGCACACCAAAACATGATTTGCCACTCCAATTTTTGGTGCACGAGTGTATATCTCTACTAGAAGTGGATATGCTCCTAATCCTTTCGCCTATCACAACTTGTGGATTTGATATTAACCCTAAAACCACATCACGACGAAATAAGGGAAGAGGGGAAGAAAAAAAATTGCAACTTTGGGTCGGTATCGAACCAGGCCACCCGCGGGCCCAGTCCCATGACTGGCGGATATGCTCCACTACGATGATGTAATTGGGGGAACCTGGCAGCAATTGGGGGAGAAGAAGTCGAGACCCGTCTTGTGTCTCCCTGTTAGACTGCTAGTTATAGTAGGAACTAATCTCTACAACACCAAACACTGTTTTCCTTTAAAATCATTTCTTAAGTATTACCAAATTTATCATGACTAGACCTCAGCGCAGGCCTTTCTAAGGTCTGCCTGGACTATAGCGTCATTGAATGTGGAGGGTGTTCTAATGCAAAAACGTAAACATCATTGCTGATATGTGTAACCAATCTCCATGCGATGTCCTATGTCTGCAGGAAACGCAGGAGGGAATCAATAACCACAGCCCAACCATACCGGGAATGATCCTTGAAACCGAGAGACCACATCGACGGTATGGAAGTGCTATATATTTGAAAACAGACACCACAGTAGAAGCAACCTCAATGTCTGATGATAACAATCAAAGGCCTCACCAGTGAGCTTACCTCTGTCATAGTTACATCCGTCTACAAAACCTCCATCAGTGGACTTCAAGCACCCTCAAACTCAGCCGTGTTGAGAATTCCACCAAACCTCACTTCGTTATTGGCGATTTCAACAGCCATAGTACCCAATGGGGCTACAATGAAAAACTAAACAAGATGGACCAAGCTGTCGAAGAATGGATAGACAGTCAACATCTACGCCCCCTTCACGACCCTAAGCTGACACCATCATTTCATAGCGCCCGTTGGAAGAAGAGAGGTTACAACCCTGATAGCTATTGTTAGTAAAAAACATCTTCAACTTGTGTAGCAAGATTTTTCTGGATCCCTGTCCCACTAATTCCTTATACATCGACCCCATCGGTATCCAAGTCAAAGCTGCTGTAGATGCCGAACCAAGTGCCTTTAAAGTGTCGCTTTAACTACATAGGAAAGCAGGACTGGCCCCCCCCCCGGGATACCAATGATGACCTGGATCATGACGTGAAGAGGATTGCTCCAAAACCCCATAACTATGACAAATTTGCCCAACAAAATGTGAACAAGAATGCCCGGAGATGAGATTCATACCCAGAGGCTTGTAGGACGGAATATGTATACCAGGCCTTTCCAGGAATGTGCTAGAGAATTTATTCAGAGTATTTCACCATGTTTGAAGCTGATTCCTTTTTCGGCTGAAAACTGCCAAAGGTGAGGGACAGTTTCGTGGACGCGAGGATCTACCAAGAAAAGATCATAAACCTAGGCACATACTTTAAATAAAGACACATATCAGTGCTTTGCTACTATCAGCAAATCCAAAAAAATCATAAAAAATCAGATTTTGCAGTATGCAACAAGTATAGGTATCCTAACAAACCCTGCAGTGATAAGACCAGAAGCAGAGGAAGCAACCTAATAAGGACAGAATCGGAGATTTTAGTCATACTGTCCGATTACGGACCACTTACTACAACACCGTAATTGAATGGAGAATCGTATCTGGGAAAACTGCCGTTTTCTTCATTTTCTGTCATTCTACAGATGGAAAAGGTTAATTATGAGAATTCTACAGACTACCCTTTCACTTTGCAAGCTATTCCTGCAAATTTCAAATATTTTTCAAATCATGATAGTGTCTTTATTGAATCCACCGATATGACCTATAACAGCCAAAAAGTATGGTCTATACCATCCGAAAGCTCTGAGGTGATCCAACAGAACCTTCAACCGCAGCCAAATGTTCCACCCAACCAGATGCCCCCAACTGCTTTTAATGTCAATGCGGCGAAGAAGCCCAAAGATTCTAACTAGACCATAAGAGGGTTTAGTGGCGACCCAGGTTTCAACTCACGCCCCTTCAACATGGACTAATTGGAATGCAGTATTGCTAAACTTCAACCAGAAAAGCAGTAGGCCTTGATAAACATCTCAACTAGCAGCTGAACAATTTCAGCCCAGTAGCAAGGAGTGGCTTCTTAAGCTCTAACAATTGCCTGCCGTTGATTTCCCAAGGTTCCCACATATTCTGGAGGAAGCACCTGTTATTTCACTCCTAAAGCCTGGGAAAAGATCCATCTAATCCCAAGCTAACATACTAATATAATATCACTCTCGGCCATACCTACAAGCTCTTTGAACGTCTCCCTCCTCTCAAATTCGTAACCGCACCTGTTAGACCCACACCTCATACAAGAACAGGCAAGTTTCCGGCCAGGCAAATCAACAACAAGCCAAGTACTCAACCCTAAATCAAACCATTGAGGTATGGTTTTTTTGAAAAGGTAATGGCAACCGGAGTAGTGTTCGTCGACCTATCGGCAGCCTACGACACTGTCAATCACAGATACCTACTCCATAAGATCCTGGAAATTCCCAAGGAATATCCGCTTGCTGGAGCTTATTCAAAGGATTGGGCTGCAAACAGGAAATGTTCTTTTTTCATTCTATAACGAAGAAGAGCCGTTGGCCTAGGCTCAAGAATGGACTACCACAAGGGAGCCTGCTTACACCTCTCCTGTTCAACATATACCAACGACCAACCGAGGAGTGCATGAACCTGTTGTTTTATTTATACAGACGATCTTGGAATTAGCGCACAGATCGGCAGACGTTCACAGACTTGTTGAAGAGAGACGCTCCAAGCTTTGGATGACCTTGTATGACCAAACGTCACTTAAGTTGTGCCTGGTTCGGAACACTCCTGAGCCTTTGTAGCCCTGTCGCCTGTGATTTGCCTTGGACCACGTCTCTCTTATGGGACCCACGTCGAGAGGACGGAGAGTGAAGTACTATCTATCTTCGCTTAATGAAAATCTTGACAAACGCGCTGGCAGGGATGGGGTGCTCGCCCACATACCCGAAAACTCGACGCACTTTGCCCTGTGCAGGTGTGCTTGCCCCGTTTGGAGTGGTCGACCCATGCCGGAGGCTTTGATCCAAGCATTGATGCCCTACCTGCCGGCTTTCAACACGGATGCTTCCGTCCAAATACCAATGGAAAAAACTTATCAATCCTGGCAGGAATGGCTCCGCAGACATCCGTCATAGCGTAGCGGGCATATGGGAGCGTAGCTGGCCAAGATGTCCTGATGTGGAGCACCACCCTATGTCTGGACAGATACTACTTGCTGCCAATCGGCCTAAATATCCAGAGAGAGTTTCTTAAACAATCCAACCTCCTTGAAACAGTCTCTAAGGAGCTTAAGAGAGTCGCCTTGTGGAAAAAAGACTTTGCCGCCACACAGGTAAGCATCTATTGGTATGAGCCTGGTGAGCATCTACCACCACCCCACCTTGGAGCTGACTCCTCATGGGTCTGAATGTCAATGCCTCAACAGATTGAGAACCAGACCTTGGCCGATCTAATGTTTTCCTTGCGAAGTGGGGCTACTTAAGCATATCATTAAACCATACCTGTCCAGAAAGCTTGTGGAACAGGCAACCACAGACAATGGAAACATCTCTTGGTATGCCATTGCTTGAGCACACAATGCCAAACAAGGACCTTGTGGCATTCAGTGAAGCAGCCAATATGTTCACTCATCTCGGCTGGAATCATATTGTGAGAACCACAGTGTTGGACAAATAGAGAAAAGCAATTTGTGCCCATACATGTCTTCCTTTGATGATGCAATCGCTACATCCGGGACTTAGCGCATTTTTCTCACTCAGTGCTGTGGGATTTTGTGAGATTCAGTGAGATTCTTAGGGTTAAACTAACAGTGTCAGACATGCCAAAAGTTACATTCAGCAATCAGGGAGATTTCACACAAAAATCAGAAAGGTTTTCGGAATTGTATGCAATCTTATGGATACAAAAACTTCCTAAATTTCAAGGAGCCTCCCTGAGAATCATCAGGGGGGTCTTCTCGCCATCGTGACACAACAGAGTTTAGCCAGGTCACAAACCACAATACATCAAAGCTGATATACTGTGCATGGCCTGTACAGCAGTCCCTCATGTTTCCAACTAACAGTTCTTAAACCACTAGTGTCGCCTGCCCTTTCACAATCCATCCACCTTCCTTCATTCCCTGCACGAGTTGACCTCTAAGATACGGGTTGAGTCTCTCAGAGATTATTTTTTTTAATTATTACTGTTATATACTCAATTTCTGATAAGTTGTCCAATCATTTGTGACCATTTTATACTTGATGATCTATTTGTTTATTTTACTAGCTATTACTTTTAATTTATAATTTGTGTCCGAATCATGGCCTACATTGAAAGGCTAAAAAGTTGAGATCATCTGACCCATTGACCCAAATATAGTATGTCTTCATCTTTCATAAAGAAAGAGAACACACTTGATATTTGATTAGGGAATTTGATATAAACACCAACTTAACATGTCATGGGTTTCCCTCGCCGTGGCATGGTGCACCACATTTGTCCCCAAACATGTCGATTTCAGCCAGCCGTAGATAAGTGTCTTACCAAGAGTGTTAATTGCTTTTTACTTGTATTACATACACTCTATATTATTAGTAACTGTAATTTGTATAGTTATATTATCTACTCTAGCATAGTACCACATATTACCCCAAGCAAGTTTGTGGTCTAATGGAATGCAAGTGACGATGAAGTTGTGGTATATTGTGATCCTGTGGAAGTCTTTACATATACCGCCTGGCCTTGTTAGGGCTATTGTCACGAATAATCCATAATCCATAAGCTAGTCTGCCTGCTTGAGGTATTTAAGTGTTTGTTGGACCCCATGCAATCCTCACACAGATCTATACATGGGCAAACATTCTATCCTTTAACACAACTCCTTAATGGGCAGTTAAGAAAGTCACCTTGGAACTAATTAAAGGAACAATGTCTAAATTTTATTAATATTTTCCTCACCCTTTGACAGATGCAGAGGACCTTGGTGGCACAGGTACGTTTATGCACAGATCATTTAGGGCAAACATATTAGAATTATTATGCATCTGTGGTGCAACTGCAGTGCCAGTAACCCCCACCCCCCCTCCCTCGCCCAACCCCCCTGCACAATACGCAAAAAGTTGGGTCAACTCTAGTGCTAAAGTGACGTGTATCCGTTTAACGAACGGAAGTCCACTACAACAACAAACGTTTAGAAATTTCACTACACTTTACAGGCAGCAAACCCTACTACTTTTTTTCAGTATTATTTTAATTGCTGAATTCAAATTTTCACCAAAATTACCCCGCCGTCAGTGAAAAGTAATGTTAAAAGTTCCAATGCTTCTTCTATAAATGGTTTCCGACATTTACGGAAACCAACATCCCCATCCCCGTTTACAAATTCTTAATTCCATTGTATGTGAGTGAAGCGACTTCGGCATATACACGGCATAACACGCCGCCAATTATGTGGTGTCTTCAATTCAGAGGGATTCTACAAAAAAGGTAAAATACAACGCTAATGGAAGCTTCCACATTGATTTCGTCGTTTGAGATCTTTGGATATTCAACTGCTTATTTTGGATTAAAAAACATAACATAGGTAATAACAAACAACATTTTTATATGGTTCAGATGATCTTAATGATCACATGCAAAGCCGGGTAACCCGATTACGAACGATTTATGGTGCAAGAATTGCATTTGCGTGGAAGCGCCAAATTCGGCAGTCGTTAACTTGTTATGACCGGTTAAACGTTTAAACGAACGGAAATACAGACCGTGTAAACGGATAGGAAATTAAACGGTAACTCCCAGCTCTAGGCAACTCGTCAAGCAAATACTCTCTTTTTATTAATTTTGAAGCCATTTAAAACTATTTTTGTCTAGTCAGCTTCTTCTTGCATAATAATAATAATTTTGGATGACTTTTTCGGTTGATAACAGAAAATATCGCACTCGTCTTCGACTCGCCCAATATTTTATCTAGGCTCGGGCGATATTTTCTGCTATCAACCTCAGCCATCCAATATTATATAAATGTCGACTTTTTTGTTATTTTCTCACCCCGACAAATCCAGGGGAATACCTCTGGGGCCTGAACAAATGAATGAAAAAAAAGGAATGTTCCTTTAAATGGTAAATGAAGCAACTGCCCTTTCAATGGAAAATTAAGAAATGGCTCTTTAAGTGATGCTGCAGTGAAGCATTAAAAAGCATAAGTGAATTTATGTCAAGCAGAGGTTGTCAGGTTGTAGCAGTTGTCAGGTTTAAGTGATGCTGCAGTGAAGCATTAAAAAGCATAAGTGAATTTATGTCAAGCAGAGGTTGTCAGGTTGTAGCAATTCACAATGCAGGATGGGTTTTTTGTCTTCCATTTCCTGCTGCTATCTGAGTTGTGGTATTACGTTGTAAGCCATCCATATAGGATGTGTCTTGTTGTTGTATGTAATATTTTTGAAAACCCACCGACCTCTCCCTTATGGCTGTGGGTCTTTCATTGTTTATGGGTTGTTTGGCCCTTTATTTTTTGGTCCTTATTTGTTTCTTTTCCTATATAAGGATTCTGTATAGGTATTTTGCTCAGATGATAAACTATTTGCCATTTAGGCCCTCCTTTGGTTATATAAACTTGCAAATTTATACAAAATCTTGAATTCTAAATTGCCAATATAAAAGGACTACTTGTGGTTTACTCCCGTTCCTTGTAGATGTGGCTGGACTACCCATCTAAATCAATATTGTGTAGGCATTTAGATAACTTGGAAATGGAGAGTGGAAAACTTGGTGGAAGGGAGTCAGCACAAGTTTTCAGGGGAATAAGATCAGAAAAGTCAAATACACTAAGTATGACCTTTGACCTACAGAAGTCTTTCACAGTGCAAGTAGTGGTAGATACTAAGGTCTTGTGGTCACAAGGCGAGACAAAATATTGAAGGCCCTTTTATGAATGTCCTTAATAATAGATTCTTTATTATTAATTATCGTTGACATCAAGTACTCCAAGAATAGGCTGTGCCAATTTTATTCTTACCTCTGAATAGTCATCTCTCTCCCTTGCCAACCTCTTGAGGTGGTTAAACATGCTCTTGGAGATACCATCTTGCTGGTCTGGTGGTAAATCAGCAATGTCACCCCACTGTAGACTAAACACATTCTCAGAGTTGTCTGTGACCTGGTTGAGGAAGATTAAAGGGGATAACACGATTTAAGTCTATAAATTTTCATCTTGATAGATGGCCTTCACCCCAAAACCCCATCTGCAAGTTTTGCACCAATATTTCAACTTGTTTTGAAGTGAGAGCTAAAACGTGATTTTGTAATCCCCATAGAGTATTGTGTAAAAATGAATATTGGTCGCCCAAAATGAGGCATATTTTTGCTCATAACATCCAAACTAAACATCCTTTAGACCTCAGATTTCACAGGGTAAATGAGAAAAATAAAAATGATGGAACTAATAACTTATGTGAAAAAAAATTTTGAAAATTACTTTAAAAAAGGAAAGGGACAGCCAAGCTAAGAGACCGGTTGTTGCAAAATGTCTTATCGGAAGAGATTATGGGCACATATGTATGCACATGTAGGTACATACATGCACAGGTTCATATATATGTAAGCAAACACCTACATATCGAGGGTTGACAATCAGAAAGACGTAACTCAGCACTGAAAGAAATATTAAAGAATTTCCTGTGTGAAGGATGTATCAGAATGTGGAGGTAAGCATCCTTTAAGTCGAGAGTGGATGCCACCAGCCCTGATTGAGCTCCTTGAGAACTGCTGCTAGGCTCTCCATCTTGAAGGGGCGTGGCTGGATGAACTGGTTGAACGGCTTCAAGTTGAGGATCGGGCAGCACTCGCCAGATTTCTTTGTTGTGAGAAAAAATGTTGAGGTGAACGCTACGGCGCAGGATGGTACCTGAAGGATCGCTGCCTTCTGAAGCAGCTGCTCGATCTCTTGGAGAAGTGCTTGCCGGCCTTTTCACGTCCTGGAGATCCCCGTCTCTCGTCGTGCGTTGAGTGGTGGTGGGGGGGTGGTGAATTCGAGCTGGTATCCCTGGGATATTGTGCGTAGAACCCATGAGTCCGAAGTCACCGTCCTCCACCGGTGTGCGAAGTGCCCTAGCCTCCCCTCCCCCCACCGCAAGGGGAGGCTCTGAGGCCTGTGGATAGTCACTTCCTCTTCTGGGGGGGCCACGGTGACCCCCTCCTCCTGATCGACCGCCCTTGTTGTATCCGCCGCCGCCGTCCTTGCGTCGGTTATCCTTGCTCCCTTTCTGGAGAGATTGACCCTTGTTACCCTTGGACGGATGATTCTGCTGACGGGAGTCTAGACTACGAAAAGATTGCGGTTGCTACTGCCGCTGCTGCTGCTGCTGCTGCTGAGGGCCCCCCTGGCTAGCCGGCACCGCCGCCTTCTCCTTCTGGCGTTCGCGGGCCGCCTTGGCCTTCTTGTAAGTGACATCCTCCTCGTGTAGGTGCTTGAACTGTCCCCCGAAGAGGTCAAGTCCTATAGGTGTCTCCAGGAACTGCCGCGTGTTCAGCAGGTTGAGGGCGTTTGTAGCATTCACTTTCCGCAAGTAGGTGAGTTGATGCGCTAGTCTGCAAAGGTGTTCCCCCGTGCAGAACGTTAGGTCCCGGAGTGTATATAGTGAACTTTGCCTGCTCTCTGCACTCATCTGCCATCTGGCAGGGTCTAGACATCCGTTCATCAGGTGGGCGAAGGTGAGGAGGGATGCGTTCGCCAGTCGCATACCATCCCTGGCCAGGGTTTCCAGGCTGCCAATTCGGCGTCCCTCTTCTGGTTCCATGGCGCGACCCGGTGAGGACGTTCCTTACGAGAGGGGTTGCTTGACCCGCCCTCCACCCCCGCTGGGGGAGAGGGTCGATCTGGGTTGGCCCATGTCCCTGCATCGTACAGCATATGGGGCCATGCTTCTTCTGGAACTGGCGCCGGGCGGAAGTACTTTCTCTCGATATCTGGTGGTGCCTGTAAGGTGCACTCCACCCACTGTAGGCGACGGGGGCCCAGTTGGTTCTTCACGGTGAGCGTGTCGAACCTCCTGAAGTGAGAAAGGAGCGGTACGTACGGTCACAGCTTCTCTGGTTTGTTACCCCTGTAGCTAGCTTCTCCCAGCTTGTCAACCTCTGGTGAGGATTCAGGCCACTGGATCGGGATGCCCCTCTCTAGCATTACTGCTGTAAAGAAAGGAGCCGCCACTGTAGGGCTCAGGAATCGGAGCGGCTTCTGGATGGTAGGGGTTGTGTGGTCCGTAGGTTCCTCTGGTATCAAGGGGAACAGCTCCCCTATTTGTCGGATCTTCTCAAGTTATAATAATAATAATATTTATTTGAATTACTTGCAAAATACATAAACAGAAAATAAATATAGTACATTCAAAAATTGACAATGCAAAAGCAAGTAATTCTGGATAAGAGAATGGGTTGCAAAAAACCCGATCACAAAAGTGCTCTCATATCCAAAGAGAAAAACAAAACAAATGTACATGCACAGAGAACAAGATCAAAATTGTTTCAGGAAACCAAAAGAATAGGCAAGGCAAATGTATGCACAGTGAAAAAGTTAATCAATGATAAACTGACTGAGAAACAACAATTACCCTGTCTATATCAAAATGGTTTCCAAAATGAACAATGTTACAAAAAAAACACCCATTATTTCAATCAACATTCATTATCAAACTTAAAAAGTGTGATTTACAGCCTGCTTTAAAGTTATAAAGATTATTGACAACACGCAAATCAGATCCTTTCTACCTCCGAGACTCCAGCCGGTTCATGGCCCCTTGAGAGATCTTCTGTGAGGTTCCTCTTAGCATGATCGGCTAAGCTACGGCAGTCCGAGGAGGAAGGCGCGCGTGAGTAAGTCGGTTTGAATGCCGGAGAATTCATGTCCCGATGGTCGTCCATGAACACCCAATCGTCGGGAAAGCTTGGCGGTTCAGGCTCCCTGACTGGACCCAGAAGTTCGTCCCATGCGGATGGCGCTGGCCATGGTGGACTCTTACTGTGTCCCCGCTGGCTGTCGTTGGGTCGGTGGCTGTCCTGAAAGTCGCGGCTGTCCAGGCGGTCACGGCTGGGTCCCAGAAGTTCGCGGCTTGGGTCGCGAGGCGATCTACTCCAGCGGTGGTCTCGACTATTCCCCGTCCGTCGTGGTTATCTTTGCGGCTACGGCGGGTCCGGCTCAAGGAGCGGCTCCTCCGGTGATCCGGGCAGTAGCTGCTGTTTTCACAGCTCCGAGAACGGCTGATGCGGTGATCCACCTGGTGATCGTGGCTGCGAGAACGCTCTTGCGGTGATCCCTTGTACACTTTTTATCCCACAGTATCTCACTGGCTTTGTACCAGCTATAGGCAAATTGGAATGCATTATGGGATTGGTTCAAAACACCCTCTTGGGGAGAACCTATGAAGGTACTCCCATGGAATAGCTGCAGAGGTACTCCACCACTGCTGGCTTACATGGGCACCCTGCCAGTGTCACCCTAGGCTGCAACTGCAGAGTATCCGATAGGAAGGGTACTGCAAGTAACATAGCTGCATCCAACCAGTGGCTTTGTGACTTCCAAAGTACTACTTATGTTAATTTGTTTGGTATGATCAATATAGTAGAGCTAAAGTACACATGGAGTGCCGCTAAGCTCTGGTTAACACCATAGTAGGAATCTTGCTGTGTCCCATACACCATCATACCCATATACACACGCACATGGATTGCAAGTGGCCTTGCCCAGGCAGGCTGGCGGCCCCAAAACAAAATGACCTATTTTGGGTTCCCCTGGTATCATAGAAGAGTGCTTTGTTATATATGGCGTGAAACATCTCATCGAGGCACATAAGTAGAACACAAAAACAAAAGCTGGACTTTTTTTGGGGGGGATCAGTTTTGCTACCCTAAAACAAGTATGCAATTGAATGGGGGGTAATATACACCTTTATTATCTGCTTTTCTTTACAATATTTTAATGATTTTGATCTGCTTTATTTTGGAGTATTGGACACTAACAACACGTCCACCTTTGAATACAGTGGCCCCCGGGATATGAAACCGAAAGGTGGTTAGATGCGTGAACCGGGCTTACAAAATGTACCCTAGACAAGTATTTCCACCAACTGAAAAAAATAAGCTAAACAAGTATTTTCTTGTCTGTTTATGGTACCTAACACAGGTTTTTTTTTTTTTTTGTAGAATTTTTGCTACCCCAAACAAGCAAGGCATTGTGTCGTTAAGATACCATTTATTATCTTGCTTTGCTTTACAATATTTTAATGATTATGATCTGCTTTATTTTGGATAAACACTCCATCTTTGAATACAAGTCCCCATCCCCCCCCCCCCCCCGGGATATTAAACAAAACATGGGATGTAACCGTGCCAAGGTATGTGACCCTGGATGGCAAATGAACACAATTATCAGCATACTGACTAACCAGACAGGCGCAAATGCAGTGCCTCTCTAGGCTAGCATTGATAACACATTGCTTTCACACAAAACAGCTACCTTGTATGACAAAAGACATGGCATACATTTTGCCTACCCTCACAATTCATGCCAAAACATAAGATGTCTCAATGAAATGCACCAAAACACAACATATATGCTCAGATTTTCAAAATCCAATTTAATAGTTACTTCAAATAAAATGTCATTACTTGACATACCTCAAGTTTCACACAAATTGGACAAGACATGGGGAATATACTAGATTCCAGTTGATAGTGGCATAGGCCTTTACTTTTGTAGGTGGAGGCATGAATTGAGGAATTAGTATATAAAAACTTAGTCTGTGCTGTGGTATGATGTGCGTTATAGGGTGATAGGTGTACAATGGCGGTTTTGGGCCCTTCCACCATCCCAACAATTGTCCAAGGAATAAAACCTAGAATGTTCAAAGAAAGCGCAAACTAAATCCAGGAATCGTTTCAGTGAAAAGCAGGTGAAAGCTGATTTTATGAATAGTGAAGATAAAAGTTCTGCATTGTAACACAAGGGACTGAAGCCTTCTAAAATTTATGATATGTGGTTGGGGCAATGTTAAAACCAATTCTGGGGTAGACACATACGATACATAGTATAAATACAAAAGTATGGGACTGACCGAACACGTAACTTTATTTTTAGTTGGCCGTTTCTTTCAATCCGATCTCTTTTGTTTGCGAGGAAGAAATCAAAAGATCTTCTGCGGTATTCTGTCCCCTATTTTGAGTAATGGACGAAGTCCAAACTCCGCCCATAACACTTCCCATCAATTGGAATCTTACTTATAGTTCCAGATATAAATTGGCTTTCTTACTCTACTTTTTCTACTCGATGACAATAGCCTATATTATAGGCTAAAATCTACATGCAATGTTTTTATCATATTTTCTTAAATTACAAAGACTTAATTGAATCAGTTTTGGTGATATTGTCGAATGACATCATCTACACCATTGTTTGCCCCTAGGATGCTCAGCTGAAAAAAGTGGTCACTCATTAAAAGTATAAACATCCAGTGTAATAATATTGATAACAATATGTAGAGCAGAACTAATTTTAGATGTTGGTATTTGCTTGAAATTTATTTTCATTCCTGCAGTCTGGTGCTTGATCACAGACCCTCTCATTTTGCGGGGATCAATGATTCCTGCACTTGGAGACAAATCCTAGGCCTGCACTCATCCCTAGGTAGTATTCTCCTCCCCTCTCAATATTCATCTTTACCTTTTTTTAAATTTCAGATGCGAGGGTGAAAATAATACGTGTGGCCAGCAAAGAAACATCTAGCTATGCTAATCAGTTCTTGAGAAATAATCACAAACTGCAACAGCAATTAAGATTAGATTAATTAATTCACTTTTCCCCCCCATGTATCAATATGCAATGTTTATGATTGTTGTGATGAATTGCAGTCTGTGGTGTATACACACACACTCAGGAGAAAAGTTTTACCAGTCTGATATTTGCATCCGAAAGCGCTACCCCAAGAGACGAAAAGCAACATACCTCTTGAATATGGATGACAATGGCATGCTGCACATCAATCTCAAGCTGTTTGATCCTCTCAATAAACACCTCCTTCTTGTCACACTGGACAGCACAGCCTAGTAACAAAAGGATGAGCTTCTGCATTTCTGCAATGGCTAGCTCACTGAGAGGGTCCTTGGCTATCGTCAGAATGTGTGGAAGTTTCATCACGATGAGCTGCTCCATCATCTCCTAGAAAATGGGAAATAAAAGGGCTCACTCAGATTTCAAAACATTTTTGTGCTACAACTAAAGATAGTCACCTACAATGCTCCATTTCAAAGTTCAAAGGAATTGGATTTTCCATTTTGATACAGTAAAGATTTTTATGTATAATATCATGTACCATAGGATACTGTGTATTTTCAATATGAAGGCCATCAATTTGAGCTTAGCTATTTCTCCAGTGATTAGTATGTGGACAAACATATATGTATATGAAAAAATGCCATTTGTCAAAGAAACGTGGGTCTAATGGAGTAGAAACTCAAACAATACCATCAACAGGGCTGGAAAAAATGCCAAATTTCCTGGGAACAAATCAAAATTTCCCTCCATGGTTGCAAGATCTCCTTCAATTATTATGTATTTCTTTATTTACATGACAAAGCCAAATCTTATTAAAGGTGCTTGTTCCGATCCATGTCTATTGTGTTCTCTACTTGATATGAAAACTTGGCACTTGCACATATACGCCACATCAAGTATTGTGGGAGACAAACTTGTGGTTTTTGATGGTAGAAGCAAATAATGCATATTGCAAAGCCATATTCAATACTGTACTAATATTGATGGTTAACCACTAAAACAGCGGTTTTTCTTTCATATCTTGGGTATGAAATGGATTTGAGGGCTCATATTTCAGGATAAATACGGCCTTTCATCCGATATCAAAATCGATACTAGGGGGGTCCCAAACACAATCGGAACACGCACCTTTAATTAACTTATGCATCAGGGATAGTGTGTACAATGCCATACCAAATAGTTAAAAAAATGATTTGAGAAATTTGTCATATCTCCTGAAAATTGACATGCAGTGATGGCAACTCAAAATGTACACTAACAGATGATTGTGCTGCGCACCATACAAAAGAAAACTACCGTACTGACACGAGTATAGTCCCACCTTTTTTAAGCTGAAAATACCTTGAATTTTTTTTGGGGGGGAGCCAGAGTAAAAAATGTCTTGGCCTACTCGCTACTGTACACAAACACATTTTTTTAGCAAATGAATACCAAAATAGTCCTCTGATGTGGTAGCAGCTGTATTTGATTTGGAGATCTTTATGACCTCCCAACCTGAATATTTTTATTATTTTTATTCAAAGTATTGTGGATATCATATGAAATCTTCCATGAAATATCTTTGAAATATTGGGAATTTTAAATTTTTAAGCAATTTGAATACTGTATTTTAAAAATATCATGATGGAAAACAAGTGAAAAAAGTGGGAAATTATGCTGCCCTCAGATGACCCCTGATCCTACTCATGACTCTGTTAAAAAAAAAGAAGTTCTTTTAGTTCCAGAAACTGTTCACCAAAACACTATTTTTGTTTAATTTGAAACTGAATAATATTCACTGGTTTGTTACATTTTTATACTGAGATATGAAAAAGTGAATAAATATTGTATTGTAGTCTGAATGAAGTAGAAAGCCTTGAGAATGCTCAACCAGAAACAGATTTCAACCAGAAATCTTTGACACTTAGCCATATTATACTCTTAAACTGTATGTTTTTGCACAAACTTTATAGACATCATTAGAAACATTCTTGAAATGGAATATAAAATTTAAAATGGAATTTGATATTGCAAAATGCATATCATTTGAATTTAAGGCTAAAAGATTTGTTGTTTGAAGAAAATAGGTTGCCAAATTTTGCAGTCAGTGCAAATTCAATTTTTAGCATGGGATAATAAACAGATCTTTAGAATTTTCTGAAATTTTACTAGAGCATGGGACTATACTTGAGTCAGTACGGTACTTACCAGATAGAACGATTTGATGTTTTTCATCAGCGTGTCCAAGTTTTGGATGCGGAGGTTGACTTCGCCATCCACATTACGGTGCGCTTTCAGGTTGGACGGTCGAGCATCACTGCAAGGAATGTATAAAGTGGCAAAATAAAACTGGATTAGTATCACAGTGTGTGTTATTAAAACCTGAGCATTCTATCAAGCATTGTAATCTTAAAGAGAACTGTACAATGAATAATATTTACAATATATTCCATAAAATAAGTATTGACCACATATAGATGTTCATCAAAAAACAAAATTAATCAAATACAGAAATTTCCGCGGTTCGCCGGCTTTCACGTTTGCGGCGGGGGTACCAAGGTTTAGGGTTGTTTGATGGGTTCCGTGCGGAACCTTATTAGACGTAACTGTAGCAATTAGTAAACTTTGTCACACCTTAGGGTCCCTGTCGGACTACTACCACAGGGCCCCTTTGCAACTATACCAGGGCCCTTTTACTCGCTGCCCCAAAGTCCCAAAGTCTTTTCATTTCGAACTACCCAGATTCCGCCTTCTCATCTACCAAGGTTGCCTTTCCCACTAACCAGGTTCCTCCTCCTGTCCACTACCAGGGCACATTTACTACATGACCTCCACACCCTATTCCCTTTTTATCTATATGGCCAATTCCCAACTTAACCCCTACCACTACTCCCAACTACCTCTAACCACCAATATTTCCCCTTCTCAACCTCCCAGATTGCCATTTCCCAACTACCCCCCGGGGTCCCCCACCCAATTCAGGTTTTACCAAATTTAAAAAACAACAAACATCAACAGAGGGCGCTATTTCCTAGGATTATCGGCTACGGCGTTCAATGCCCAGATCTTGTTGGAATTCTCCATGAAATGTTGGTAATGGTGAAAGAAACATGTGTGCCACATTTTAATTTTTTCCAAACAAAGGCGTTTAGAGATAATGTACATAATGTGTTTTCATTCCCCTAGACTTGTACAGGGGCTGATTTTTGGCAGTATAGAATTACCAAAATGAGGCAATTTTGTGAAAAACTACACATTTTGATTTGCAATGAGTTCTCAGTATTGAATGAGTATAAGATTGGTGTTTATATTTTATAATGGTTTAAAGAATATCAAAATCATACAATTTTTTTTATTTTGCTGGGGTGTTCATCACAAAGCAAGGACAAGGTGGTCGGCAACAACCCTTTTTTGTTGAAAGTATTTCTAGAAATACGAAGTATCCACTTTTCATAATTTTTCTAAAGAAACACAACTTCCCTTGGTGTGAATAAGGTGTCATATGAAAGGAAATCAAATTTAGAAATTCTCACGTTTAGATTTTGCAGATGAGTGTTTCTATTGAAATAATAGGTGTTTTTAATTTTTCCCTAAATTAATTTTTCCACTAAAATAATTTTCTAAAAAATTAACACATTGATTCACAAAAGCTACTGAGATTTTAGGTATTTTGCTTATACACCCATCCCTGTAGTTTCATCATCAGCTTAAAAGCACCTTCCATTTAGCCCTGGAAAAAATTATTTATTGTAAAATTAGAGGATTTTATAAAATAAATAAAAACAACTAAAAAACATACGCAGTCTTGAACGGCAAAATGTGTGGAGGAAAGTCCCATCCTTACCATAGTCAAGTTTGGAGTAAATTGAATGTAGGGGTTTTTGCATTTTATGGTCATTTTTCTCTAAGACGCATTTTATCCAATGATCCTACCTTAAAAAAAAAATATATTTTAATTATTTTTATAATTGTGTGTATTTTTTTTATCATTTCCTCTACTTTTTTTTTCTATATTTTATTTTATATTTGTTAAATCTTATTTTGGGGGTGTCACTATTTAGTCCAGCAGTCTTCTATTTTTGTATTTTTATAATGTTTTAAAAAACATTGTTCTCCTGGTAAGTTTTTCTTTTTTATTTACTTGTCATTCGTGTTTTATTTCTTTAAATTAATTTGTATTACTTTTTGTTTTAATATTTTGTCATATTTTTGCTCATTTAAATGTTCATTTTATTGTTCATGTAATATTTGTTCATAAACTTCAAAAACAAAAATTTTTGATTATTTCTAATTTCTTTTAAACTTTTAAATTACTTACTAAGTTTGTTCTGTTTATGCCTCAGTTTCATTGTTTTTATTATTGCTGTTTTATTTTAATTAGTATTTTATAATACCATCCACATCCTTTCCTGACCACACTCTTGCTTTTCACATATTTATCAATGTGTTTTTTGTGTATTTTAGTTGCTTTCAATTTTTTATTATTTTTTTTTAACATTTATTTTTGTTTATCACTTTTGTTATTATATTTTTTGTTTTTTATTTAATTCTTTGCTTATATTATTTTATTATTTGGTTTTAATTCATTCATTTTAATATTGTTTTTCTTTTAAATTCTTACTTTTTATAATTACACACAATTAATATTTTTAATTTATGTATTTTGTATTTTATTTACATTTAAATTTTATTTTCTTTTGTTTCCATTTATTTTGTTTTATGTATATTAGTTAATCAACTTGTCTTTATTTTTTTATTATTTTAAGAAAACTAAAAAATTTTTTATTATTTTCATTTTTGATTTAGTACATTATTTATTGATGTATTTTTCATTTAGTGCATTGTTATTATTTTTGTTACATTTAATTTTTGTTCATTAACTTTTAGTTTCTTAATTTAATTTGCTATATTAAGTTTGGTGATTTTTAATTAATTTTAAGTAATATTGTTGTTCTTTAATCTTATTCGTTTTTGGTCTTTTCTTTTTTATTTGTGATTTAGCGTTTTCTTCCCTCCTTTTTTTTTTTTCACTCGTTGTTCAAATGTTATTCTTTTGATTTTTTGATTTGTATATTATTTATGTTTAAATTTATTTTCTTTTGCTTCCATTGAATTTTGTTTCTTTATAAGTATTTTTCAATTTTGGCCTATTTATTCCCACTTTTCGTGCTTCACTTTAAGCTGTGTTGTTAAAAAGAAACGAGCGCATCAAGATGCTTAGGCTTACCCTAGGGTTCTGTATTTTAATGGCCAATTCTTCTTCATACTTTCAATAAGGTCTTGGGATCATTTAATGGTGAAGAGGTGAATCCAATGGGAAAATCGGGCTACTGACTTGCTACTTGATGGTATCGTAGGGTTTGATTGGTTTTTATGGTCATGATGAGGCCATTGAGGGTCATCAAGGTCAAAGGAAGTTATATGGTGATGCTTTGTTTGTAAGAGATCTGTTCTCTTAGGTGGGGTTATGTCTAGATCGAAATATCTTAAAGGTCATGATAAGGTCCATTATGTGTCATTTTAAGTCCAAGGGTGTCAAGTGGGGTAAACGCAAAGTGTTTGGGACGAAGCTTGACAGTGGTTATTTTGTTGATGCCGAAGAGATCCATAACAGCAATGTTTGTAAACATGTTAGACTGTGGTATCTTGAAATAGGTCGTCCTGACTGTTACAAAACACTGTGCAATTTATCTTCTGTTTAGAGTTTTAATATTATGGGCCATAACGATTGGCAGGAATGGATTCGCAGGCAACAAAGACGTGATGTACGATGTTAACTGGTCTATAATTTTGTTAGGTATTTGAAGTCATCAGGGCATTCAAGGTCAAAACAACTGCAAAATCGGAAGGTTATTATATTTATTCTTGCACAGTTTTGCCATTTGGTATCGAACTGGAAATGTTAATGGATCTACGCACCCGTCTGGTTCTCTCTACCTAAAACTGCAAAGAGGTGAATGCATGGTTTTTGCAACCACTCGTATTATGTGTTCGTTTTGTGTATAGCTTTATGAAACCATTGTGCAAGAACGAATCAATTGTGGGATTGGTAAATAGTTTAACCATTCACTTGCTACCAGTTATTATAAGGGTTGTACAGCCCTGTGCTGAGTCAATGAATGTCATGCACCACAACCCCCCTCACAACACACCAAAGCCACACACTGCTTGGTGCATAACCTTCATACAGTCTTGTGTTAGAGTTTAGCATGCAAGCGCTAATTGGAATATTATTACTGATACATGAGTACCTTGTACAAACAAACAATGTTTTTCACTTTACTATATTTAGTTTGATGCAACGAAACTTTCTTGAAAGTTCATTAAAATTTGAACTTAATTTATTTTAGGCCTACAAATTCCATGCTGAGAATGTGCGTGCAGTGACGCCGTGCACACAGTCTCGACACACGTCTGTCACATGCTTGACAGTTCGAACGCGATAACATCCACGCTTACTTGAAATTCAGCATCTGATTCCACCTCTATTTCATCAACTTTTTACCCTATATCCATGTCAGATACTTCATCAAAACTATCTTTAACTATTTTCAACGCAACGACTTGATCAATGTGGTCATCAAAATCATTGTGATTTTGCGTATAATTCATGCTCGATTGTTCAAAAAAAAGCGTTTTGTCATCGAAGATGCAGTTTGATACCGGATGACTCCATTTTTGTGGGGATCAGCTGTTTACAGTTCTTCGCACTTTCGCGCTTCGTATGTTTCTTTTCTTGATCGACAACAAAGTTTAAATAGCGCCAATCTTAGTTTCATTCTTTCCGAATATTTTGATATTCTATGAGGCCAGACTTCCTCTAGCGTACAGCCGTGCGATCACTCACTTCGACAAAGTAAGGTATCTTTTGGGCTGCCATCGACTCATAATAACGGGAGCAGCACAGCACTGGGAAGCCCTGCCTCCCGTTCATTAACGGGATGCGCGCTCTGAAGGGTTAAGTGATCGTGAAATTGTGGACCGCGCTTGTTTTGATTGAAGTCTTTTTTGTGATGCACGCCTTTCAATCTTTGTATGAGATACATATGCCATAATGTATGAACTGGGTACAAAATGTCCACATTGCAAAATGACAAAAAGGCACCCAATATGTATTACTCTCAACACAACTTTTATTCCTGTACATGTGAACTGTATATAGTATACATTTTTGGAAAGTCTTATACTAGCAAGGATGTCAGATTGGGCCAAAAGAAGACACTATTAGGGTTGGTAAAATTCCTATAGGGTTTAACATAGAAAAATTACCTATTTTGTCAATTTTAAAACACCTTGGTCAATTTTTTTCCAAAATGTGCAGGTCAAAAAAGATGTGGATTTTGAAAGACATAACAAATGCCCCTTCAAAAAAATAAAAGAGTTTTACTAATTCGGTTCGTTCTGTTTTGACTACAGGTGGTAAATTTCATCTTATATTTTTGCCAAAAGGTCATTTGAAGATTACTTCTTTATTCAAGTACTAATCCTATTTTCTCAAGAGAAATACATAGGATATGGGTTTCTGTCGCAAATTATGAGCAAAAATAAGTATAATCCATTGATCCATGATAGTATACAGGGTGATCCGTGTATTATAAAGGGTCAATAGGCAATATTTTAAGTCGCCCTGTATTTACCATTTTTGAGCAAGCGACAACCTATATTAACTTACCAGTGTACAAGGGGCCATTTCGTACATGTATTTGTATTCTTCCCATAGCTACTACACCTGTTTTGACATTTACAAACTTCATACTGAGAATGCAAAAATACCCGGATCCGGCGGCTATTGGAGCACATGATGTCTTCAAGGTCTTGACACCCTAAGTACAAGGTCTTGGTTTTTACATGAATCATCTTCTATTCCTCTAGCCCAAATTTAAATTCATCTTTAGTTTATAATACTACAATGTATAAAACCTTTCTTTTTTTAATTTTTTATACTCATACTCATAAAATGTCTAAAACTCATGTGCACTCAATACAGGTCCCACCCAAATGCCACAATTTTGGTTGAAGATGACGTTGGTCATGAAATTAAATTATTAATGCTTCCTTTAAAAGAAGTTTTGTTAAAAAAAAAAAAAATGTGTGTTTAAAAGAAGAGTTTATAAGTACATTAAAATCACACTATATAACAAGTTTGCTATCCTCGTTTTTGAGCTTATTTAGCACAGAACAGCCGAACATTCCCCCAAGTGATAAAATTTGTACTTATTAAGATCTAATTTACTAATTAATTACCATTAATGGAACCTTTGTTTGTATCATGAGTTTAGATTACATCAGGACAGTGTCTTGCAATTTGAGCCCCAAAGTGTTTTACTCTCTACTTAATTAAATTGTTAGGCGACGCGTTTTTGCCCGGTTTGTGTTGTAAGGTCTATGGCTCCCCCCGCCGGCTCCCCCCCCGCCGTATCCCCCCATTACCTAGCTGAAGGTTTAAGACCGTAACTCTCATAATTACTAATCCAATAGGTGAAAAGGGTTTTATCTTTAAAGAGCAGGCTTCTAGCAATAATAGACATCAAATTCTTTGAAGAGAGTCAAAAGGTTTAAGATTAAAATGGAATTAAACTTAATAAAAAAATTGGATGTAAAAGATACCCATTTAGTGTACCCTTTCATACATCGGGCCATATGAAAGATTTCTATTGCATCTGACGTTAATGTCTGGTTTACATTGGACAACCTTTTTGAAGTAATTGCAAATGAAAAACTAACCATTATGGAAGATAATTCATTGAAAAACCATAATTAAAACTTAACCAAATTGGACAAAACACACACATGCAGACGAGTGTTATTGCAAATTCCCCTTGCCTTTCAAGCCAAGGGGATACGGAATGGGGGGGGGGGGGGCAAAAAGAGGCATTATATCCAGGGCTACCTCATAATATGAACAACACAAAAATGTATGATGCCCATTTCTGAAGGGGTAGCTTCTTAAGTGAGATGGTGGGTTGCACAAGATTAAATAGGGTCAAAATTGAAAAGTGCTCCAATGTATTGTTGAATTGCTACCAAAAT
This sequence comes from Ophioderma brevispina, assembly GCA_023653785.1. Lineage (NCBI taxonomy): Eukaryota > Metazoa > Echinodermata > Ophiuroidea > Amphilepidida > Ophiodermatidae > Ophioderma > Ophioderma brevispina. The sequence goes on along the minus strand of JAMKCH010004743.1, from coordinate 72,500 downwards.
GTTCGTATGATCACAAAGATTAGAAAAAGTATAGTTTGTGTATCTCGGATTTACCCTATGGTGTTATAAGCTGAAAACCATTATTGTAGGTCAAAGGTTCAAATTTAGCTTCTACAGGGGTCAAATTTTAAACAAGAGGCACGATGGTGCTGAGGCTCTACGATTTAATAGTATCGAGACTCCAGTTTGGACAGGTGGTAAATTCGCAATGATTGAACTTTTGACATTTGACTTGGAGTTGACTGGGGATGCCATGACCTCAGTTTTATCATGCGATTCAATTGGACTTGCGGCTTCACTTGACGTGTGTTGACTTGACCTCATGGTCAAAGTCAACCTCACTTGCAGCTATGCTTTCAGATTTGAAAAGCTGTTGCCCAACATTAATTTGTGTACTTATCATTCCATCATGAAATACCCATGGGACAAGTCTGCAGTTGTGCTAAATACCAGTTTCAATCTTGTGTCAGGGCAGGGATGGGGTAGGCCATGATCTGCTCGATATGGGCATTGGGGATTTCCATGACTAAAGAAAAAATGATGCTCTGTTTGGCTGACTTATGTTCAGTGGACCATATCTTTAGAACCACTCAACCAAAAATGACACAATTTTTTAAAAATTCTTTGGGGAAAGGGTTCATATTGTGAAATTTCAATTTCATCCATTTGTACGTTTTGTCAAAATATGTGTAGTGTCAGCAATCATCATCAAAATTGTCACTGCATTTATTTTTTTATAACAATATATCAATAGAAACATTCACAACGATATCGGATAAATTTGGGCCAAGCTTCTAAGATGGTGCACATTTTTGAATAAATAGGTAAGAAATCAATATTCTCAAGATAAAGGTAACAGAGTTTCGCGGGTTCTCGGCTTTCGCGCTCGCTAATTCAAAGAAATAAGCTGTGGGGCCCGCACCATGACCTTTGACCCGGACATGACCTTTGACTCTCATAAACATATGAGGGATCGCATGTGAACCTATGACCAGAAGTTTGGTTCCACTTGAAGTTAAACTTTTCAATTGAGGTCAATTAAAAAAAAACTTAAACAATTTGCTGACAAACACATACACACACACATCCACACACACATCCACACATACACACGCACACCGGATGGCTAAGTGGTCCTGCCAGCTATAGCTGGCGGCCCCACAAAAAAAGGTAAAAAATACATCCGTTCCTCAGAAAAGCTGTGTCGCCTGCCATCACGTTTTGTCGCACGTAGTTTGAAGTTAGATAGACTTTTGCCAGTGTTTCTTGTTGAGGCACTTGGGTGTTTGATTTTCACCAAACTGGGTTCAAAGTTCACATAGGGGTCATCAGAGATCAATTTGTTTACACCACATATGAGCCTTGGGCAGTGGTTCTTCTGACAGTATGAAGTAATCAGCGATGTTGTAATGGAGAAAATGCGCCAATTGTTAACATTTGGTTCGATTTTAATGAAATTTGCGGGTCAAAGGGTTCCATAGGGGTCATCAAAGGTCACTCATGTGTACATCATTCCATTAAGGTCATGGCAGTGGTTCTTTTTGATAAACTTGAGTAACCGTAGCATCTAGGTGCCAAAGATATGTAGGTTTAAAGTTTTCACAAAATGGGGGTCCAAGTTCACATAGGGTCACAGAGGTCACTTTGTTTAAACCACATTGAATCTTGGGCAAGTGGTTCTCCTGGCCAAGCATGAATGAAGTTAATACAGTCGCTGGGTTATGTGAGAAATGTGAGCAATTTGTTAAACTTTGTTCGATTTTAATAAATTGGGTCAAAGGTCACATGGGGTCATCAAAGGTCAATCTGTGGACATCCCACATTAAGTCATGGCAGGGTCTTTGAGTAAACTTCGTAGCCGTAGCATCTTGCCAAAGAATTGTAGTTTAAAGATTTCACCCAAAATGGGGTTCAAAGGTCACATAGGGGTCATCAGAGTGGTCACTTTTTTACACCACGTATGAGCTGTGCCAGTGGTTTTCTCTGGCCAAGTAGAAGTTAATCAGTCGATTTGCATATGTGAGAAATGAGCCAATTGTTAACCCTTGGTGTGATTTTTAATGAATGGGGTCAATGGTCACATAGGGTCACCAAAGGTCATCTGTGTATATCCCACATTAAGTCATGGTCAGTGGTCTTTTTGAGTAACTTTGGTAACAAGCTTTCAATATTACAGAGACCAAAAATCAGTATTTTTGACCAAGAAAGACATAAAAAGGTTAAATGTAAAAGGATAAAAATTTAAAACTCAAACTTGAATACTAACTACCTATGTACATATGGACTGTATTCATGAGATAGAGCTCTTTAAAATACAGCTTTTCCAGAAAAAATGGGACAGAGCTCCGCCGTCTCGACAGCCCAATTAAGGAAATGTCAGTAAAGCAAACTTAAGTCCTTGATTTTTTTATATACATGAAAAAGGAGGAAAGTTAAATTTTGGAGGATCATAATTTAAAAAGCGGACCCATCCACATACAACTGCATCATGAGAGAGCTCTTTGAATAACCTCCCTGAAAAAGTGGAGTTCTGCCATCTGACAGTCCCCATTTAAGAAGAAACTGTCAGTATGACACAGTCCAAATAGGTAAGAAATTGTTTAAGGTACAGTGGCACATTAAAAAAACATCCAAGTCTAAACGTAGGCATGTGGTGAGAAACTATAGTAATTAAACATCTCAATCGAATGTTGTGAGCTCTAAAATGACCCAATTATGCGAAGGAGTCACAGATTAACATTTCCACCGCAAAATGACGGGCCATTGTTCTTAAGTTCTAGCAAATAATCTAAGCCACAGCCCCGGCCGTGCCTTGCCAGGGAGTCACCATGTTAAAAGCCATGTTCATGAATGACAACAACAAAAAAGCACTAATAAATTGAAAAATATATTCTTAAGTTGCATTACATGCTTAGGTTGTCAGACTGGAATTAAACGCATGCGTGTTGAAAAGAGAAATAGGGAAATTAAATGAATTTGGATGATATTCGAAGTTGACCAGCAAGCATGCGCTTATCGCAACCCAGTTTTTTACCCGCAATGCACTGACCTCTATACATGTAGCTATGTAGTCGAACATCAAATGGCTGTTTATCCGATGTGCGCTGGAAGTATGGGGACTTTCCCATGATAATGACGATTCATGGATGATATCTAGCCTTTATCAAGCTTTATTTATTTATGGAATTTGTGTGAGTCGCCCCTAGCTGGCCGCTCGAAAGCTGATTCGTAATCTAAGCCTTTCGCAAATATTTCCTTTTCGTTGGTACTCATGATTTTCTGGGATATTTTTCCGAAACTATAGCGATCGTTGATTGGTCAATATGATGTCATCGTTCGCTTAAATAGTTCCCAGAATACGAGCTTATTGGGAACTGATCAATAACCATTCAATTATTGGGGGGTTTTGGTAAAACGATCAAAACAAAGCGAATAAAGCCATGACAGCCAGGATCCTTGATACCGCCAGCGGGACCGCTAGCGGGAATGTAAATTGGCGAAAAAACAATCTTGCACTGCTGTGTGGTGAAAACGGCGCGGTTGTAGGATTATGCGAGCGAACTGTGATGACTAGAGCGCTATGAAGCTACGGCTCCACTGGGGATAGTGTACTGCTGTGATATGTACTATAAATGTGAATTTCAGTAATTGTAGTGAACGATGTTCTATCGGAGTATTGTAGTACCGTAGTTTCATTGCATCGTTCAGCCATGGTTCGGCCGAAAGTTTAGCTTTAATTGTGCAGTAGGTTGGAGGTGCCTTGTCAATTTGGAATGGAATTAAGGTACCGAGGTAAGTTATTGTCTAGACTAGGAGGTGCGTACGTTGTGTCACCTAAATTCTCGGCGTGAACTTGTGAACTACACTTCATTTCTGGCTTGAAATTTGGGATGTTCGCCACACGTCACATTTCCGTGGTCATGATGTTACAGCGGGTCAGGATTCATCTTTTAATTATGTTCAAAATCATTGTCATGTCTGGGTGGCAATTTTGACTGGTAACTGCAGTACGAATATTGATAAAATGAAGACGTATGCCCTATAGTCTAGGTTTTTCTCATATGGCAGTGTGTTTGTTGTGCGGGAAGGTTGGGAATAACATTTAATGGGGAATTTATTTCTGCAGAGCTGGGCTTACAACTAGCCCATTCTGCCAGTGCCATCTCATACCGTATGGACTCACTCGCACTCGCAAGCGTCAGAGAACTTCGCGATGATGAACTATGTTGCTTTTGAATCGTTTTTCACCCCTATGCTAAATAGGCCGTGCAAAAATCGATATGGTAATTTTGACGGGCGACGTCATCGATATTGGCAAGTATCTGAAAACGTTGTCATCGATGAAATTGGGCGGGGCTTACGGATGACGACATACATTTGATGGACACAGTAGCTTGTCTGGGAAATACCAATTTGAGCAAAGACGCCTCGCTCCAGCTCGGCCCCTCCCGCCTTCGGCGCTCGACACGCGCCTTCGGCGCGATCGCGGTTGGTGGATATAAATGGAGGCGTCCTTGACAAAGACTAGCTGATATCTAAGTTTGATAAGACTCTATTTACGGCAGAACCTGGACACTGGGTATCACTGAGATGTGGTGCATTAATTTTTAATTAGGTCATCACGGGATGAAAAACAAAATGAGTGAAAGCAAGGCCTCAAGTCCCCGGGGGGATCAGTTCATTGACAAGGGGGGATCATCCGGGTCCAAGAATCCAGTTAAAAAAGGGAGTTTTTCAGGATCAGGCAAGTTACGTACGTAACGTGAAAAAGGGTCTCCAAAATCACCAAATATTCAAGAAAAACCGGGTTTATATTTTCTAAATTAGGACTTACGCATTTAGGGTCCATATCATTTCAACATTAACAATTTTTTTTAAAAGGGTTCCGGAAGTCTGTATTTATTTGCTTCAAAACCTGTGCTTTCAAATCGATTTACATTTCCGAATTTTTCGCGCACGCGCGGATAAAGAATCATAAAATGTACACATGATTTTTAGTACATGAGAAATGACGACTCTTGTAGTGATTGCCTGAGTATGTCGCTATACCAAAAAGTTCTATATCACTGACCCATGAAACGGACAATTGTTTTAGCAATTTAAAACTCATTAATTTATTTAAAGTCAGTCAATTCTAGGTTTATAATTCTTTAAAAAACTTTTTAAAAATTTTTTAGCGTTTTTTTTTATTTCGTTAGTTTTTTTTTTTGTGGAAAATGCTGATTTTTCGCTGCGCTGCAAATGCGGAACGGAAATAAGGGCCGAAAATACGTTCACACCTCTAAATGCGGCATTCTCCCGGATCCTTTAGACAATAGGAAATGTTTGGAAAACTAAAACCTCAAGGTTTCTGCGACCCACTCCCCCTCTCCATGAACACCTTTAATTGATTAGTTCAAATAAAACCTTACATGCATGCACATATGTTACTGTTTATACCGTCGATCATTGGCCTATATGCATTTAAAGTTAACCACTAATTAAAAATATCAATAGTTTTAATCAAAGGTTGCATGAGAGAAAATTGTATTTCGAAAGCAAAACATTGCCTGGCATGGTTTCGCGCTTCTCGCGAGGGGAGAGGAGAGCGCTCCCCTCTGCTCCCTTCCCCGGGATATTTCTGAATTACACCAAGCTCAATCCTCCTGGTGTCCAAAAGAAATGTTTGGGGGTTGGTTTTACGTATAAAGGGGTAATAATAGATCAATTACTGCTTAGGGTAGGGAGGAAAGACAAATACTTGTTTAGGGTATGCAAAAATTACGCTATGATAATGGTTTCGGGGCGCAAATTTTTTCCAAATTTTTTGTAATCCCCCAAAAGGGGTTTTTTAGTACTGTTTAGGGTAGCAATTGTGCTGCTGATAGTGTTTAGGGGTGAAAATTTCAAGCTTCGAAAATACTGTTAGGGTGCTTTTGGGATTTCTTGGACATGGGTGATACCCCTTGTCATTGAGAATGCCCCCCCCCCCCCCCGAGCTCAAGTCAGTGGGGAGGTCTAAATGAATATAAACGAAGTTCGATTTTCTAACATCAAAAAAATTCAAGGGTATCTTCGTCATCGTAAAATAGACAACTAGAAAACTAAAGCCTTAAATCCGCTTATTAAGTGTGGGTCGGTACTTATGTCAGGAAAAAAGCTCAGTAGGATTTTTGTGCTAAAAATTGATTTTCATTTTTTGGTGTCTTATAGGTCCCAAACGGTCCATAAACTGAAGGGGTGCAAATTTCTCACCACCCATCTTCCCTTCGGGGGGGGGCCATTTTTATTTTGACCCCATCCAACTAAACATGCAAATACTTCCACAATTTTTACAATAAGTTTAAAAATGTTAGAGCCGTTAGTAGGATTTTAGGCATGCCAAATTGATTTGGGTACTGTCAAAACAGTTTGGTTAGTCTTTGACCAATTTCAGGGCGGGCCAGTTCCATTTTTGGCCCCCTTGAAACATAATATGTTGCCTTTTTCTCCAACACATATTTAGAGTTCATATGTATCAGAAACATATTTAAGTTTTAAAGATGCGAATCGATTTAGTGTACTTTCAAAGCAGGGGAGTATGTCTGAAACCAATTTTCAGGGGGTCATTTCCATTTTTGGACCCCCTTAAAAAACTAACAATCATATTTTGACAGTGTTAATCAGTTTCATAATGTTAGTCATTTGTAGGTATTCACAAAATTCAGATTTCATTATTTGTCCCTTTTGCCCCCCCCCCAGCCCAATGTCGGGGGGGGGGGGGGGGGGGGGGTCACCTCCAAGCCCCCCCACCCAAAAAAAGATAAAAAAAGTAGTATTTTAGACATCTATTGTCCACTTTTCTTAGAGTTACTTTGTTCGTAACATTGCCATCTCACACCGTTATTTTGTAGCTATGTAACCATTTACCAGTTCATTTTAATCATTACTTTCTAATATAACACTCTTTAAAATGCAACAATGGTTGAAGCCTACATATTTAAAAGTAAAATGTGAATCAACTAATGAAATAAACAACTGAGAAGGCTTTGAAAAAAATCTTGGCAAATATGTCGAGCAAAATAACAATGTGTGGTTTGCAAGGGGGGTGCCACCCCAAAGCAATCGACTGTCAAACAACCAGACATGACTAAAGACCTTCTTCAGTGTTGCAGGGAGAGAGTGTCTCTGGTCAAAGTGATATTCAGCAGCTAATGGGCACTTGTCTGGCTTTAAAGGAACTTGAACTCAAATCTGTTCAATTATCACAGTGAATGTCGAAAACCCATCGGTGGAACAAGAATCCATTGAAGCCGTGGGGGAGGAAAAGCGAACACGTACTGATTCACCTGACTTCACTAGGCGAGGGCCTGGGCGTCCTTTCAAGTACAGGCAGGATCTGCTCGACCTTTTAAACGATCAAGACCGCGCAAAGGCAGAAGTGTGTATGTTCTCATCTTCAATTTGTTGTCCCAAGGCTGGATCCGAGTCACGGCACCGTGTTTTTTTCTGATGCAATGGGCAAACCACTCCTTGAGAATAAAGCAGCAAGATCAAGATGGGACAGGTCAGGAATTGTGTTGAGACCTAGGAGGACATGGCGATGCCGTCAGCTCTTGGAGAGTACTATCACAGGTACATGCTTGCGAACCGCACAGCGCACATTAACAAAATCCAAACATCAAAATGATACTCTCATTCGTTCATTATGTGATGACCATTGATTTCGCCATTCAAAATACCCTATTTGAAGATGATGTACCCTCAACAGGGCTCAGGTCACTAAACCTTCCTTTATCAATCCTGAACAGATATCACGTGGATATTAATGAAACCACCAAACTATCGCAAGTACCTGAAGAAACTGATACGGCGAGCGACTACCAGATGTGCAATTTGTCAAAGTCAGTGCGACGGAACGGAGCCAAGATAATTGGTTCTATCAACTGCTGTTAGGAAAGCAATTTGATCTCAGAGACTCGATGATGGATTGATGGTGGACGGTAATTGGTTAACTTTAAAGAATGTGCTCGTCTTTTGCGAGAGGAGATTATGAAACACCGCAGCTGGACATTACAGGAAACTTTGAATTAACTTTGGAATCCATATTGCTCCAATTCTTCCTGAGTCAACTGCCTGTTTGGCAGACATGTAGTGAACAGGCATTTGAAATGCGTTGATAGGAAGTGGGGACCAAATGTTGATGGTTGCATGCCAGTTTCTAGTTCAGAACACTCATACGGATCGTCAGGTGAAATATCTACCAAAGGAGGACAAGGGCCTTCCGGAAAACTGCCCAGACACCCCTTTCAATTGGACTGCCCCTCCTCTTCACTCCAGAGACGTGACCAAGAAATCTTGTGGAGAATCTCTCAGATGTTTACATCGGACAGTGATTACGGAAGATCCTGATGCAGAAAAAGAGTTGAGCATGTGTTCTTCAAAACGAATTGCAAAGGATTCTGGTGGTTTTTGTCTCCCTGATTGTCAAGAGGGTGTGAACGGTCTGGTTGCTATCGGGACAACATCGATCTCCTGGAAGAAACACTAATGGCAAGGAAAACTTCCATGGTACTGTGGTTTGTGGGTGATTATCATCAGCAGGATGGAGATGGGGGAAGCTGAGGAATGAACCCTTGTGATACCAGAGAAAGCTTTCCTCACAGGCACCTCTTGCATTTGAGTGAATTTGCTAAAGAGCCAATCGTAAAACCACTCCATTGAGATTTGATGGCCGTATGATTGGCATTGCGAAAAAAAAAAATGTCCCTTTCTACAGACTTCACTCACACATGGGCACTCGCAAACCCAACCTTGCCAACTTGGTCAAAACGATGAAACTACCGAATCTCAGCTGGCAAAGGAACAGACGAGTCAGGGTAGTGAAGAAAAAAAAGAGATGATTGAGTCTTCCGTGACCTGAATCCAAAATGACCTCTTTCTGTCCGTCACAGTCAAAGAACAACTGCCTAAACCAAAGAAATTGGCAAAGAAAGATGTTATGCCAACATGGGCTGCAACTAAAGTCCGCTGTTATCACAATCCTCCAACAAATGCACACGTACAAACACAGAAGTGATTGCTCCAGTGTAGGACGTCCGCCAACAGTTAGGACCCTTATACCGCCCTATGGTAACGCAGGCATATATGCCACTGTGTTGGTCCACCGAGGGAAAACACTGATAACACTTGATCTTGACTTACTCTCGTGCGTGAAGATTCCGCAGTCAATTGGGAACCTCTAAATGGATACTACGAGCTGGACCGCTCTCCAACATTGCATTTGCATGCCTTACCTGCCCTTGGCAAAACAATTGACGAAGTGGCCTTGACACATGTGCCATTGAAAGTGGTGCATACACATCAGCAGCTCTTCGTGGGATCTTCAGTGGCAAGCTTACAAGCGAGGCCATCGAGTACCAACATTACAACCAGACTTGCAATTATGATGATGCGGGTTCGATGCTATCTTGTCCACCCTTCCCCAAGGTCCAGTTCGTGTTCAGTGAAACTGACATTAAGAACAAAACTTCCCCGAACGTAACCCAGAGATGGTGAGGAGCTATGATGAAGTTTCAAGCATGGTACTTAAGAAATGTAAAGCCACTCGAAGATGAAAAAAACATCGGTTGAGTTTGCTCAGTTTCCGACCTGGCCTTGACCAGGTGAAAGTCTTATTCATCTCATCAGCTCTTGTCGTTCAGGTGACTGGGAGGGAGACTTGTCTTCATGGAAACCATCAATCAAGTATTTTCTTCGCCCGGGATCTACTGAACTATGCTCGACTGATGCCAATCCATCTTGCTCAAATGAATTGCTCTGAAGAGGATGACCACCAGAACAAACATGGAATGCATTGAAGTGCGGGCCTTTGTAGTGTCCAAATCAGAGATTCCCTTCACTCATCTCTTAACTGACCAGGCCCTCGAACAGGAGAACAAGAAGCTAAAGGGACATGGTGGGATGGTAGGGCTCAGTAGAGATGAAGCTGCTCTGGATCGACTAGTAACTACCACTCCACATCTGATAAATCTATGAGCCAGTCCTCAACAGCTACCCTAAAGCTTCCAGAACCACTGTAAGGACAGAACATTATCAGCTCTCAGGAGATATTGCATGAGGGTCAAGAGCAAATGCTTTGGAAATTACGTCAGTTGATTGAGCTGCACTGTGGACACAATCCATTCAAGGAGAAAACACTCTGAAGAGCCTGGTGTCGGTCGGGCTGTGCCAGAGTGCAAAGAATGATATTCTGCAGTTTGCAGGAAGGGCCAGAAGTGCTTGACGGTTTTTTTTCTGAACGATTGATCTCAACATCCACGGCATTCAGTTGTGGGACAAAACTGAAGAAAATGAATTGAAGGCTTTTAAAACTGGATGGAGAGAAAAAACCAAGTTTGCGTGTTGGAGACAAGGTCATAAGTTGCGTGAGGAGCGCGAGTTGCTGGAAGGATTTCTAATTTCCAAAGCAGCCGACCAAGCTTAGTGCCCAAACTTGAGGAGGACATTGGCGCGTATGAGATGTCAAATGGTACCCCGCCACCTGCGCTGTGATGGGTCACTTTACATTCCAACAGATAAAGCCAGTTGTTGCACGCAGTTGGAAGATCAACGGGCAGGGCAGATCCCCTGAAAATGCACGTGCTCGATCCAGTTCAGGAAAATCCATCAGCCAATGTTCGATAGTTGATGCCATGGGTGTGCTCAGAGCATGAAAAAGGACACCTACCATGATGAAGACTTTTGGATCTTCATGAGCATTAGAACAAACGAATTGGAAAAATGATGGCCTCGGCCTCTGATGAATGTTGAATTGTGTTTGACCGATACATGGATCCACTCATTAGAAGATAAGACTCGGGCGGAAAGAGAGCAACTACATCTGTGGAATATGACATCCACCAGAAATGAAACTCACCTGTCATAAGGAGCTTCTTATCTGCATAATCAACCCAAGAAAAGCTGACATGCATGTTGGGTCAGGGACTTCTTGAATATTTATCAAGGGAAGAGACCTTTCATGAGTTGTTGTATATGAATACCCTTATCAAGGGACATGACTTGAGGAGAGACACACACATTGAGGAAGCCGTACCTTAATTCCTCATCAGTCCTGCTTCTGCTGCTAATGGTGCCTCGCAAAAAATATGCGTTTGGTCACCCGATACTGTGTCCTGTGTGTTGATTGATTCGGTATCTTGTGGAGCGCATTGCAGATCAATATCTTACGATTTTCAAACCGGCAAAGGTGCAAAGAACGAAAATTGAATATTTGAAGACGAGTTAAAGTAATTGGACAACTGAAATGTCAAGGTTTGCTTGGCACCTGCAAAACTTCTCTGGTGCTGATTGGGGAGGGAAAAATTGTTGGAATCAGCAAAAAGACATGGATTGGTGCCTACCTTGAAGCTTGTGATGATATGTCCTGCTGTTAACCTGTTTCTTTTAAGAAACTTGGAGAGGCCCTATCCTGCATGATTGATTAAGCGAGCTTCCAGCGGAGGTTAAAGGCATTGGACATTTTGTGGGTCGCGTTATAGTTCGAGAGTGTCCAAAAACCTTGATCATCACTTCAGATGGGAATTAGTTCGTCAAAGAATCTTGGAGGGTGAGATGCTTCCTCCAACCCGTGCTGATTGCTGCCGCAATCCTCCGTGCCAACTATATCACAATGCGGGATAAATATACCAGACAAGTTGCCCTGGTTCCTACCCATTGAGAGAATGGGTGGAATTCAGAGAATGGAGAGTATGTTCCAGTCAGGTTCTTTCTCTCCCTGCCCCAAGGCAGTTATTGGCTCATCAAATGGGGATGTAAAAGGAGGTTGGCAAAGGCCGATGCAGCGGCTCAAAAAATGGTCTGCCTTGAATCCTCTCTGCAAATGCTATGGTGGGAGATGTGTGCAAAACACTATAAGGAGAAGAGTTCGAGACAGATGACACTGATGATGAATAAATCATCCTGACGTTAATTAAGATTGGAGCACTCAGTACACAATGGAGTCTCATATTGCGAGCATACTGTATAGTGAAGGAAACATTGTGTCATGTTATGAAAGGGAATGCCTGATCATCAAACTGGCCATCATTTATTGTCACAAGCCAGTCCTTACATGAATTGATGAACGAAAAGACATCAATATGGTGGTTCCTCTCTTCTGATATGAACCCACTTGTGAAAAACAAAAGATGAAGAGGAATGTCTTTAATGTATTCAGTTAGGAGGGGTGTATTGAGTCAATTCCACCATGCACCAGTTTTGGGAAATTTCACTTCATGTCAGGCGATCCCACATTCGTGCCTCTTAACACAACCCCAAAGACATGGACCTTTCACTCATTTTAGCCCACAAAAAAATCGTACTTAGTTAATTTTAGCATGAAAAAATTTTAACTTCTTGAAACATTTTACCTAAGTACTACAATGTGTTTTGTACGGTATAATTTAGGCACGTTGCGGTGGCATTAGGGGATTGGTTCAAAACAAACGCTAGTATTCAGTAGTCGTGAAGCAGAAATAAGTTAAAGACAGAGTGATATGAACATTGGGAAAATTGACTGAGCATAGTTAAAATCCTTCTAATACAACTTGAACGTATATGAAACTTTGATACACATGCTATATGCAGAAAGAAGTACATAATTAGCTTTGAGGGGCACAAATAAAGGTGACCCTCAAGAATCAGTTGAAGGTCCTTTAAGGAGTTGAGAATGTACAATTTAAAATGGACGTGACCACCAGACATCAGATGAACTATTTAAGTCACTCAGTATACTTAAAACCATTAAAACTAAATACAAAAATTCCTGCAAAAAAGATGCCACAAATTAAATATGTTAAAAAGGTCGGAAATAGGTTAGTATGTGTATTGTATCGAGATGGCCAACAATTGGAAGACACTCCCCCCCCACCCCGGTTTAAGAATTTCAGGTCTCAAAGTATGATTAATCAAATCAGTTACTAAAAATCAACAAAACAACTGAAAAATTTGAAAAATTACTTAACAAATGCTCAAAAATATGTGATTTTTAGTTGGGGGGGGGGCTAATGGAAGAAAACACCCCCCCCCAAAAAAAATCGATATAAAGCACTTATGGTTGTTTAGAACCTACAATAAACTTAACATAGAGTACTATAAGTACCAAAACTAACTTCTACATAATGAAATTGGAAAATATTATACCAAGAAAAAGTTTTGAAGGTGTCAAATAGAAGTGACCCCCCTGAGAGGGGTTGCTTCAGGGGTCGTGAAAATTTGCACCCCATATTTCTGAAAATAGTGGTCCTATAGAAACCAAAAATGCAAAAAAATCCAATTTTAGCATTTAAAATCCTACGGGAAACCATACCACACGCACTATAGTCTATTGTTCCATATACATCTCTTATATGATCAGAAACCGTATTGGGGAGCTCTGACGACCTCCCCCTTTTTCGGTTCATGCCAAGGTTCACAGCTCGTCCAAAAGTCCCACCACACTTTCGACCTGGATGTTTTCATTTGCATGATTAATACGTTCACTCCGCCTGGGGATTCCACGTTTACGAATACGCCGAGGGGAGTTTCCAGTTTTATTCAACAATTTCTTTCTACCCGGGTCCCCAGTTGTGCCAAATTGTAAAATTAGAAAACAAAGTTGTTTCATTTTTCTTTTCTCTGGCAAAATTGATCAGAAGTTCTCAAACCCAGGTCAAAGTGAAGGGAGGTTGCAAAATCATGTCCCCTTCGGCTAAGGTTTAGTTCACTCGCATAGTCTAACACCAATTCGGAAAAAAAAGGGACGGTCAAGTAAATGTGCGACATTATGCAACCATTTTGTTTGAAAATGACTATGAATGTTGAATTTTTAATCTCAAACCTGATATATTATGGAGTTCTGATCTTGAATTTTCTTTTATGGCTATCATTAAAGGCATTAGAAAAATAATAATTGGCAAGATGTGTCAAGTACTACAGACGCACCCCTTCTAAAAAAGAGACTTTTGTGTGGTGACAGTCAACCTCGGCAATGGTAGAAGCATTTAAATATGCAAAGAGACGACATTAACAGAGTGTGAATTCCAGGACAGGCACGCAGGGCGGGGCCTGCGAACCAGGGGTCAAGACATGTTGAGCGAATGTTCATGCACACACAGACTACAAGGCTTTCAAATCCCTCATATTCGGAAAATCTCCAACAGGCAAGATTATTATTGTAATAGGAAGATGATTTTAGCGGGTGCCTATCGGGTGCCGATAGATACAGCTACAAGAGACGTGCACTTAAATCAGAAATATTGATTAAAATGAAAGAAGATGAAAGACGCGGATTTGGACTACCTTTGTTAATATTTCATCATCTGTTAAATTTTCAAGAGGTCAAAAGAGCAAGTTCATCATTCGTTACATTTTTTTTCAACAGGTCCACCACCGAATAACTCCTCAAAGTGATTGGCTTTCATATCAGTTTTTGGACATGTTGAGAAGGGTAGACGGACCATCGCATCCAAGAGCGGTGAGTACGAACATTCATCCAAAACAAAAATTTTCAAAAATCTTTCCAAAGACCATTCAAAATTAATCCCAACAAGCCAGATGCAAACAATTCCAAACAACAACAAAAAACATCAAAACTACAACTCCCACCAATCGGATGCAAAAGAAAGAAAAAAAAAAGAACCAAAAAAAGAACCAAAAACATTATTTACCCTTGAATGAAATAAAAAGTCCAACCCATTATCATGTGTTCCACAGGTGCGAGCACGTACAACCCATACAGTAGAGATAGCCAAATCAAAAAGAATGTACCATTACATCAGGAGGTCAAATAGATTCCATATGAAAAAAAAACAATTATGAAAAATCAAATGGGTAATCAAATCAAAATCAATCCACAAGCAAAAACTACAATTCATAGGCATATGATTTAATCGAACCAGGGTGATAGTTTAACGTCTTGACTAAATAAAAACAACAAATAAATTTAAAAATCTGATAACACCCCCTCACACACACACAATCGGTCCACAGTCCAACAATATAGACCAAAAATCACGATTCATGGCGTTGGATATTGTATGCATCTTGGAAAATTGACCTGCACTGGCTGCAAACATCCTTGCACTAGCAAAAATGCGCGGATAGTAAATAGACTGGTTTTTAATGTATTTTAAACATTTAATAGTAATTACTTAAAACTGAAATTGTTTAACCATAATGTTATGATCTATAAACGTTAAACTTTAAGTAAGATCATCAATTCCAGTAAGTTTAACAAAGTAGAAAACATAATACTATTTTGCTTTGTGTCTTTGAATGACTTTGTTCATTTTACACCGATTTTACAGGTTAGTCAACAGCTTATCACGCCGAGTATAAGGTTCAAGGTAAAGTTATCGAACCGTTTGGATTTCCTAGTCTAACAATTCTGTTACAGTTTCAAAAGTGTTACAGTGTTACACATTCAGCTCAGCGTACAAATTACGTTCACGTTTGAAATCAATATCCGAATTGATTGCAAATCTTCCTCTTCCCTTGAAGCATGATTCGTGATAAAAACTTGACATAAAATGAAGCCACTTCTTAAGTGTTTTCGGCGGATTAAAAAAAAATGCATCGATCAAGTCGTCCTAGTCTCATATAGGGTTACTACTAGTAGAAGCCAAAAAAGGGGGAAATGGAGAAAAAAAGCAAAACCATTGGAACATCTTCCCTGGTACAAACAGCTCAAACAAGAACCAAATAAATAACAATAAAAAAAATCACAACTCTTTTGACCCGAGTTAAACCTGGACCAATGGGGGGAAAATAATGCTTGAGGTAAGGGCCTTAGACCGCTGCGCCACTTGGGAACTCACTATATATGGATGTGTAACTGACTCAATTGGTCAACAAGCTGATGGAAGGACAGATCGAGGGTCACAGACCACTAATAGCCAGACAAGGTAAATATTTACGAGAATAAAAGCAAAGCAAGTACTCATACACACTTTTTTTCCTATAGCCTATTAAAGAATAAAACATTTTTACATATCTCTAATGGTATTTCACATAATTGAAAAAATCATACAGGCCCTTTATTTCCGCAAAATAGCTACACACATCACCATGTTACTAAGTTTACCCCCTATTTTCGAACATGGACTATTCCCACATGGGAGTTCGATGATGAAAACAAAAAACTCAATTTCTTTGAAACAACTGCCTCACAAAATTGTCCAAAATTCCACCTTTTTCCTTCACAAAAAAACCAAAACAAGCCGTTAGGCCCTGGAGAAGACTCAACAAATAACATATCCAATTTATAGCGCTAAACACCAATTCCTCTGATCCAAAACGGGTGGCAGTTCAAATTTTTAGCACAAATCAAAAAAGGCAGACCTACCCCCAATCCGTGCACACTTACTGTTCTTATGTCAGCACATTTTTGGGATTTCAAAAAGTAGACCAATCCAATATACAGACTATTAACATATGATCAATAACCATAAAAATGACTTCAACATCAGTCTGACCATGCGCTATTTAAAAACCGCACTGGTGTGAATGTGTTATGCGATACGCGCTGGCACGTTTGCGTCATACCATGTAAACCCTGGAGCTAGCACAATTTGTAACAAATCTCAAGTTCAAAGGTTTGAGGTGATTAAATATGTTGCCAGCCTGACAAGAAACCATGAAACACGTTCTTATGTGCAGCAAGTGGTGCCTTAAGGAGAGGGGGCCAAGACAAAGTTGTAAAGGGGGTCAAATCTGTAAACTGATCCAATCATGTCAAAAGTACACCACGTTAATTGTCTAAACATAATGATTCAGAAAAGGTATAGTTTGTAATATGTACAGCCTCTAAAGTTTCAGTTATAAAGCTAAAAAACAGCAAAAATCAATAATAAGGGTCAACTTCAGTTGTACAGGGCGGTTCCAAATTTTAAAGTTGGCTCCGATGTGGATATAAAAAATGGGGCAAGACTTCTAGAGGGTCCCACACCAAGAAATTGTTGTCATAACTTGTGTTGGACGCGATTTGAGAGAGGTTTCGTTCATACTACGCTGCACTGCGCTGTGCTTCTTATTAGTGCCGATATATCATCACTTGCTGCAGCAACTCAACGTAAACCCCTAACTGCAGCTGGAGTTAAAAAAAATTTAACTCGGTTGCAGTACCGCAATGCAGCATACTGGACAGAGACCGAATTCGAGCACTGCAACTTACCGCAACGCACGTTGCAGTGTAGTATGAACAAACCTTAAGTCAATGATGACTGCAGTCACACTATCATTTATTGTAATTGTGTCACATTAAATTTGGGTCACACGCACGCATTAATCAATTACGAGGTTGTCGTATACTTGTGTCAATCATTTCATGTTGCGACGGCAACGGTCGAGGTACATCAATACGATTGTTTAATAAGAGAAAGCACACGCTCCTCTTATACCAACTTACAGGTTCAATTTTGAGATGAAACGTGAAAAAGGGACGCCTTGATCAATCCCCTTTTCCTTCATGAATTCCATCTTTGATTCCATTCAGAAATCGGTTCTTTCAACGTATTAATTCTTATGAGAACACCTGAGAATGTTACTTCTAGGTTCATTTTTCATATTACCGGATCATGTCATCTCGGTGTCAACAGCTTAGTCACGCATATTTAAGATCAATGATCAAAATTAAAATTAAATTCAGAGGATATGATTAGGTAAATCCCAATTTAACTAATTATTTGATAATATTTTGGCTTATTCTGGGCGAACACTAGACTGTCCCCCAGTCTCTGCTCTGTCTCTGGGTTTTTGAGTGCACTTTGTTAAAAGATAATGCTAAAATAAATATTTGAAGACTTTTCAGCTGGACATGCCGGTCCTAATACTGTGCCCTCTATTATACCAGCCAACAAGTCCACAGAAACGCAAATTACACAGGGCTCCTGGAATTACACAAATAGGGAGTAGCTCGCAGAGACTGTCCGAATCTGTAGGGAAACCGTCTCCAGCAGTATCAATTCACAAGTAATGTGACTGCATTTACCTTGCGCACATCTCGGTTAATTTTGAATGCTAATCCGGGGACCAAAGCTACTAACTCAACAGGTCTCGTCTATCGATTACACGAAAGCAGCTACATGTAATTGAATAGCTCCTTAGTTTTGGCAATGTATGAATTATGCATAGTAGGGGCTTAGTGTTTCACTTTCGTGCTTTGTGATGTCAAAATATGTGTATATACCTTGTTTCTATAGAGCTAGAGGTCCAAAGTACCGAAAATAAGTAGCAATAAAATAAAGAAGACAGGGAAGATGAAGCTGAGAAATCAGAAATTGTCCTTGTGATTTTTCATGTTTTTTTTCTTGTTGGTTGATTGGTTGTAGCATGGAGTTTGTAGTATTTTCCTTATTGAGGATGGACTGATCATTCTGAAAATAAATAGGGCCTACTCAAGCAAACTTCAGGTGCCACACATGCACAGGCTCTCCATTTACCAAAGCCCAGTGGTGTCTATTCTTCCAGAAAACCTGAATTATTTCCCAGCGCCATACAGGTGTCTGACGAAATCTTTCCCCAATTCATCTCAATTTCAATGTTACAGCTAGCGCTTCCACCCAACTGACCCCTAAGTCATCCATGTGAACAGGTAATTAAAATTTGCCTGTTCAAATGGGTCAGCTAGTAACTTATCATACTTGCACTTTTCCTAAAAAATCACATACATTCTAAATTTCAGGGATTTAAAAATACATTCTTCAGGATTGTATAGTTAGTGACCAATCAAAATAGACTTCCAATCCCATTTGCCTTAGATTCAATCATATTTAATTCAAATATAATATGATTTAATGTTAATACAATAGAGATTAAGGGGGGACATGGCGTCATTTTCATACAATATTATGATTCTTGCAATCACAGCACATAGTTTCTTTGAATACAAGCAAGTGATATACCAAAATGTTCAGTATGATGAACCTTTTTCAAATATATTTGTCTTGGATCATATCGACCTCCGGTATGCTAATTAGCAGGGGTCAAAGGTCATGGCACCAAAAAAATCAGAATTTCAAATGACAATTTTGCCCTGCTCCCCCCCCCCCCCCATTTATCTCAAAAATATAAAGTTATTTGAACAGTTTGTTTCTTAAACAATTACTATGGCCAGGATCTGTGATCCTATGAGAGCGTTTACCAAAATTATATTCCGTGTTGCCATGGCAACCGTTCAAACTTCTCTCGCCATTTTTGCTGCTGGTGGCATACAAAAATCAATGCAACTCAAAAACTAAAGGGTTTTATACAAAATCCTCTCATAGGATCATAGTATGTACACTAAACTAGTTTTGTGCCAAATTTGAAGTCAATAGGTCAAACCGTTTTTTGAGATAAATGGGGGGGGGGCAAGTTTGCAACCTTCGAAAAATGGCAAAAAAAGATAGGCCATTAAAGGTCCAGAAGCGTTTATTTGTTAATTAATCAATTATTAAATAATTAATTATTGCAATTTTGTTTTTTAATTCTAAATTATCAATTCTATTAATAATACTATTTTTTAAATTAAAAACAAATCTGTAAATGGTCACTTTTACCCAAAAATTAATTTATTATTGTAATTCTCTTAAATATTACTGCTTGAAAAACAATGAAAAACAAAGTAAATGTAGCTGCTTGAAAAACAATACGAAACATAAGAAATCGTCTTTCTCTGTGTGAATGCTGTCCACTTCGATCAACAATAACATTTGAACGAAATGTCCGATTTTCACCAAATATAAAGTAAAATACTCCTGAAAGTTGTGAGAATTCAGAAATTTAGAAAACTAAAATTTGATCTCTCAAAAACAAACTGACACCATGTCCCCCCTTAATTTTAAATCCTAACATTGATTGGTTACTAACCACAATCTTAAGGATTAATTTTTAAATCCCTGAAATTTTGAGTGTATAACCTGATTTTTCTTTATCAAAATAAAAATAGTATTTATATCCAATAAATGTACACGACAAGAGTTTCCGTATATTTGATTGATAATAATAATACGTAACACTAATAATACAATTATATTTTAAGAGAGTTGCAATAAAATACATCATCATAAAGTCAAAGAAAACATTAAAACAGGGAAATCGGGATTTGAGAGGCCAAACACCATGTATACAACAAAAATTGCAACCTGGAAATTACTTGTCTATGTGTGTCGGGTTGATGCTGTATGCCTGAGCCAAACCACAATGTGCACGTGTGACAACCCCCAGGGCACGATTTAAATCCTGTGCAAAAAATTAGTCGTCCCACTGATTGGTCTGGCTAAACATCTCTTAAACACATATGGCACGTCGGGATGACAGGTCGGGTATACCGGAACCATTTGTTTTGACTAATGTTTGTGCCGGAGTACTTCCCCCGACCTCGGGTGAGATTTGAGACGTTTTCCCTACAGATTCGGAGGGTCCACAGATATGGGTTGAAGAGTTTAGTGTAATTTTAGTCGCTTAGCATTTTCATCACCGTGGACCCGAGGGAGGGTCTAAGCGAACACGTATGATGGTGACCCGAGCAAATTCACACCAGGGAATAAACACTGAGACATAAATGAGACAATTGGAAAAATACTGGGACAAAAAAAATGACTATAAATACCGATTTTCTTTATTGCTATGACAGAGAAGAGCAAATTTGAGACTTAAATATACATTGTGGTGAAGAAATTAGTGGAAATTTCCCCACTCGATTCAATTCAACATTGCAACACATGCCATACAGCAGTTCATGTTGCCTCGATATCCAATTCATGTTGCCTCAATATCCAGGCATGCCAGGGTATGCGTTGCTATGGTCAGGTAGCAATTTCTAGGAAGGCGTAGCTGAGCGAAGGAAAGGTCGCCGTCATGGTTGGTGGCTTTTCCATATGCAACGACATTGGGGTCACACATTTTTTTTTTGGTGTCTGTGAATTATTACAATTTTGTCCCCAGAGGGCCCTTATCCAACCCAAAATAATGTGGTGGTGCTCCACAGCCAGGAAAATTAAACGTGGAGCTGGCAAGAGAGCAAGTACACTACATACCAGTGTGACACCGCAATGCCATTACTAGACACAACAGGCTACTGCCCATCTCAACAATACCATTTTTTTTTTTTTTTTTTTTGAGCAAATTCACACCAGGGAATAAACACTGAGACATAAATGAGACAATTGGAAAAATACTGGGACAAAAAAAATGACTATAAATACCGATTTTCTTTATTGCTATGACAGAGAAGAGCAAATTTGAGACTTAAATATACATTGTGGTGAAGAAATTAGTGGAAATTTCCCCACTCGATTCAATTCAACATTGCAACACATGCCATACAGCAGTTCATGTTGCCTCGATATCCAATTCATGTTGCCTCAATATCCAGGCATGCCAGGGTATGCGTTGCTATGGTCAGGTAGCAATTTCTAGGAAGGCGTAGCTGAGCGAAGGAAAGGTCGCCGTCATGGTTGGTGGCTTTTCCATATGCAACGACATTGGGGTCACACATTTTTTTTTTGGTGTCTGTGAATTATTACAATTGTATCACAATAAATGCGACAAAACGATGAAAATTTTCATCGTTGACCGATTGCTAGGGTCGCATTTTTCTGCGTTTCTGCGTCCAGGATGCCGATTTTGTA
This sequence comes from Ophioderma brevispina, assembly GCA_023653785.1. Taxonomy (NCBI): domain Eukaryota; kingdom Metazoa; phylum Echinodermata; class Ophiuroidea; order Amphilepidida; family Ophiodermatidae; genus Ophioderma; species Ophioderma brevispina. Next base: position 50,913 of record JAMKCH010004743.1, on the reverse strand, counting down.
AGATTAGCTAATTATGGACGCACTGAATTTAACAATCAGAAGGGGTTTGGGAGTCCAAAAAATGTCAACTGGACGTACAGGCAAACCACACATCCTTTTTTTTTTTTTTTTTTTTCGATCAGGAAGCCCATTGGCTATCAGGTGCTGACGTCACCTGAGTGTCGCCGCAGCTACTGGCACTCAAGGCCGACGATGCTGAAAGGGCAGACACGAAGGACAATTTGTGAGACTTCCTGACCCCACCCCCAAACCACAAACGGGAGACCAAAACAAGCCAGGAGCGGGCCCCGTGTGGACAAAATCACCTTTGGCCAGACAAGCTGGCAAAAGCTGTACGTATCACAATAAATGCGACAAAACGATGAAAATTTTCATCGTTGACCGATTGCTAGGGTCGCATTTTTCTGCGTTTCTGCGTCCAGGATGCCGATTTTGTAAGATTAGCTAATTATGGACGCACTGAATTTAACAATCAGAAGGGGTTTGGGAGTCCAAAAAATGTCAACTGGACGTACAGGCAAACCACACATCCATTTTACTATGTAGGAATTGAAAACCTCCCAATTTTACTTCTTACCGAAGATAAAAAATGTGTACCGATTCACAAATCTCCGCCGATTTCTTTGCCGTACCTGCCAGATATCCATCACAAGTTCTTCATTCATAAAACTGCCCTTGATGTTTGCCGATGAACTGGGTTAGCCAACCAAAACATCATTTACCGGCAATGAATTTCCATATTACAGCTTAACCAATCAGCAAATGTAAACATGGTCCTTTTTCCTTTTTCCAATGTCGATAATAACAAATTGCATCATCTTTGGTGCACAAGATGACCCCCAAAACTAATATACACAAATTTCTATTTAGGCGATCCCCGATGACATCACACCACTGACGTCACCAGCGATCCCATCATGCTCGTCCTCTTTTCCCGCAACCCCATAGGCATCAACCAGTGGGGCTGGGTGGGAAGGGATCGACATTGGAAAAAGGAGATTTCCAAATAATGGGAGGTAAGAAAACAATACTGTTTTCAAACAAACTCCCTCATATTTGAAATCTCCTTAGGGTTTCCAATGTCGATAATAACAAATTGCATCGACATTGAAAAACCCCTTTTTCCAGACTAGCACCGACCATAGGCCAGAGGTAGTTGTCACCTGAAAAAGAGACTAACACAATTCGAATAGAAAACCAAAGGAAAGAACGAAACTGAAGGCTACCCTACAAAAGGGTCGCCGCGGGTGAGCACCTGCCCTTGGATACAGGGTGCGATGGCTACTAAAGGCCTAGGAACAAGTAGGCCCCGCCTTCACACCCAGTCCACCAATAAAGAGATTTCCGGTTTAATGTCCCGGAAGTAGACTCACCCCGAACTAATCATGATCCCGCCGACCGAGGACGGAGCGATGATCTGTTCTAGGCGGAGGCTGCAGTGAAAAGTAGCAGAACTTGCCACAGCTCTGGTGGAATGAGCCATTGCACGTCCGCCAACGTGCACTGCATCGGCCTGATTGAAAAACCTCGCAGACCCAACGTGTCTCACGAAGGGCCTTTGTACGGTTGAGGTAAAATTGAGTGCTCCCACCGGACACCATAGTCGGTCATCCCTCACGGAAGAACCACCCGATATGTCCGGCAAAAACAGAGTGGGTGCCCTGAAGCCAGGTCGTTCATAACTGGAGAAGACCCGAGCAGAACTGGAGAGTGGCACCGAAACATCCAAAATTAAACTATAAACTTCCCCACCGATAAAGCGTGCAGTTCAGGGGCGCGACGGCCCAACGCCATCGCCAGTAGGAAAACAGTTTTGGATGTGACAGCAGCCGACCTGCAATTCTTGATTGTGTTCGTGTCTAGTCCACTACTGAACAAAAAGAATTCAGGAAGTCTGCGAGCTGGTGAAAAAATCATTTTAGTCCTGCACCACTTAAATAAATAGCAAAGACGGTGTCCAAAATAACGACATGTGCGGACCTTCCCTAGCCCATGGCCGCCAGATCAGCAGCGTCACAAGAAAAGCCTTGCGTCTGGAAACGATTTCCGTCAGCGGCTATCGTCAGACCGCCAGCGGCTATCGTCAGAGAAAACATCGTCAGACTCATCTGGACATCCGCAGTTGAGCCCCACAGGACATGAGAGTACCGCGGGAGCGTCCAGGGTGTCCCTGCAAGCAGGGTCACCAGCGGACGAAACCACGGCCGACGAGGCCAGAAGGGAGCCACGAGTATTTCGTCACAGTCGACCCTTCCTACCATGTATACCATTCGTAGATGAGTGGGATTGGGGGGAAGGCATAAGCTTTCAACCCCGTCCAGTCCAGAGAGAGAGAGCAACCGACGCCCACGCTCCGGGAACGCGTCCCAGGAAACAGTACGTCGGAAGCTTGGCATTTCTGGCAGATGCGAACAGACCTATCGACGGGCGATTGGAAACCCGGAAGATCTGTTGCGCTACCTGAAGAGACAGGGACCACCCAAGACATGGTCCCGCTCCTGGATAGGCAATCGATAACGCCGATAACGTGACCCTCCTCTCGATGCACCACTCGATCAAATGTCTCGAGTAGTGCATATGATGCCGACAGAAAGGCACGACGTCCCCAAGACTCGCCACGAGTCCCAGAACCCGGAGCCAAGCCAAAGCACGAGCTTGGCTGGCCCCGGAAAGGGCGTGCACATTGAAATGACATTGGCTACACCACTCCCTCATTGGGAATCGACCATTGGCAGATCTGGCTGCGCCCCCAACTGGCCCGGCCCGATTTTGGAAAGGGTCACGAGGAACCACAACTTCAGACTCTTGCACCACCCACTTGTGTGGCGCGAGCAAGGTCCTCGTCGGGCTGAAGATCAACCAAAGAAAGATACAAAGGTTGTGACTCCCTACGGCCTGAGAATGAGCCAACGGCCTTGACCACGCAAGTGAAGACTCACGGCGCCGTGGACAGGCTGAACAGGGACACCGGAACTGTACGGTTATTGTACAAACTGAAATTGTAACCCATTGGCCCGGCTCCCATTCGAATGAGATGTGGAGGTAGGCATCCTTGAATCCAGAGTGTCGCCCAACAATTAATGATTGGGCAACGAGAAGCATATCTCCTCCGAAATTACTCCGGAAAGATGAAGACATTGAGCGCTTCAAACTGAGTATCGGCCCCCAATCACTCGTCCTTTGGGAGCGAGGAAGAAGCCCGACCAAAAGCCCCCTCGAGAATCGAGGGACGGGAAACAGATTTTAGCCTCATCGCTTCAAAGTTCTTCTGCTCGAAGCAGGAATCTGCGGGGAGCCGTGTGACCCTCACGACAGAACAACGGGGTGGAGGAGCCGTGAAATCCAGATGGAAACCATTGGAGACCACACTCCTCCCCCAGCAATCGCCGACAATTTCCGCCAGCGATGTGATACTAAGATTAAGCGGCCACCCACCAGAGGGTAACCCCCTGGTGGAAGCTCCGTGGACAAAGGTCCCGGAACAACGGCCACCATCCTGTCAAACACCAGACTCCTTAGGAAGTCTGGCTTTTCCGCTAGCAGGGCTTCCGCTTGCCAACAGAGTCCCGGAGGACGCCCTAGAGACTGGCGGAGCGGCGGCAGCGGATGTTGTCAGAGGAGCAAGGGAGGACTTGGATGCCAGGAGGCACCCTTGCGAATCCAGCCTCAAGGGTCTTCCCGTTCGCAACCCGCTTAACACTTACTGTGCTCAAGTGATCGAGATCTCGATCAAAACATGTGGCAGGTATTATAAAATGCTGCCTTTGTGTACATAAGAGGTGTTAAGGGGGGCATCTACCCTCAATTTTTTGTGGAGCAAGAATTTCTGAGTTTTCTTAATTTCTGAATTCTCACTACTTTCAGCTCTATTTTACTTTTTATTTGGTGAAAATCGGACATTCCATTCCGATGTTACATGTACAGTTGATCAAAGTGCATTGTACCATGCAAGTGAATACTATTTCTTATGTTTCTTATTGTTTTACAAGCAGCTGTATTTACTTTTTATCTTATTGTTTTTCAAGCAGTGATATTTAAGAAAATGTCAAAATAAATTAATTTTGGCTAATTATGTTGATTATTTCCTGATATTTTGTATTTATAATTTAGCATAATTAATGTAGATAATAAATTTGACATTTTCAAATCAAAACTGCAATACATTTTATAAATAAAATTAATTAAGTGTTTCTAAAACTTAATTGCCCTATCTTTTTTTGCAATTTTCGGCAACTTGGAAATTTGCCCCCCCCCCCCCCCGGCACTTCCAAATGCTGTATGACCACCAAAATTGGCACAAATGTAGGTTTTATAATGATCTGCAACTTAATGGGAGGGATTTTTGATATCTGTCTTACTTTTTGATTTATAAGCCTTCAAAGTCAAATCCAGCAAGAAAAATTGAATTTTTCAAGAAATCGGTTGCCATGGTAACACACGGATAAAAATTTGAAAATGTCTCCGCATTGGGTTGCACAGCATGACCCATGTAACTTACCTGGATAGCAGACAACTGGTAAAAAAGACCCAATTAGTACTAATTTTGGGGGGCAAAATGTGCAATTTTGCTTTACCCAAATTCAACACATTTGACCTTTGACCCCAGCTCATTTGCATATGAGTATCGAAATTTACAAATAAATATAATTTCTGAAACCTCAGTCAATATGCTTTGTAATGATATATAACAAGCCATACTTCCAACATTTCAACTACTTCTACACTGCTTTTCAAAATAACACCTCAAAATGAGGGTAGATGCCCCCTTAAATTCATTTTCGCTCATAACTTCCAAACCAAACATCCTTTGGCCCTAAGATTTCACAGGGTAAATGAGAAAAATAGTAGCTTTCTTCTGATATCAAAATTTTGACCACTTCCGGTAAAATCTGAGGCTTCTGGGGACGAGGCTATTAGTGATTGGGCAATGGACCTTTAAACTTCAACTTTTCAAATTAGGTCAATTTTACATTTTCAGCCCATCTTACAACTTGAAATATGAAGAGTTCGACAGACAAGGTAAGTCAATAGAGCTGTGAAATATGTGTACACTTGGCTACCTGAATCATTCAGATTGTAAATTGAGTGGCGAGTAGCAAGTCTACGACTAAGGTGCAAAATTCAGCAGTCTGGCTTGTGCCAGTGTTATATTACCGTAGCCGATTTTGAAGTAGCCTCACCATATGGATAAAGCATACAGCAGCTTTTGCGACCCGAGTGTACACAGATGATGGCTGCTCTTTCTTTTATCCAAATTGTGGTGCTATTTTGAGTCATGTTATCAGCTGTAGCCTGCCTTTTGGCTTGACATGTATACATGTACACAGCTGTCCCGAGTAAGCACCCCACTCTAGTAGCCCCCTTCCCCGAGTAAACCCCCCCCCTCCCCCACTTCACTTCCCAAGGGCCAGGTGCTATGATGAGCAAAAAGTAAGTTATTTTATTTCTGATTACATAATTAAGCAAAGGAAATCAGACAATGTTGTTGTTTCTCCTATTCTGGCTGTTAAGTGAGCGCCCACAAAATCTCCAGTAGATAGCAGAATATGCATATTTTAGGACAACATTAATTTCTTGCTCAGTTCATTAAAATAATGAAATTATTCTCATGAATGATCAAAATTTGTCAAGATGGGTTGAAATAGACATGAAGTGAATTGATTTACAAATCTAAGGGTTCTGTAGATTCCACACCACTAAATAGATCTGGTCTGGCACTCTCTGGCCGAAAAGTGTTTGGGAAAAAGGTAAAAAAAGTGATGTCTAAGTTAAAATGGAAAAATAGTAGAAACTGGAACTTCCTGGGCCATATTTTGTGTTAGAAATTATTTTAAAGATAAAAATCAGCACAATATCAAGACAAAAAGGTGTGTGAGGCTTACTACTGAGTAATTACAGTTCTAATTTTACACCCATCCCATAGGAATATTTTGACTTGAAGCCATAGTTTCAGAGGGGATCGGAACTCATCGTTGTCTTCATGCTTCAGTAGCTCGAAAACTCTGTGGTCAACTTATGGATTCTTCTTGCTGAATGGGATGCAGAGGTCTAGCAGTCTAAGGTAATGCATAATTTAAGCAACTGAGTCGCTTCGTTAATGAGAAATTTACGTTTTAATTAGGGCCATTTTGTACATAAACCAATGGCAATTATTTGGTGGTGTGCAACCTGCAGCTACATTGTAGGACAACAGACAAGTCAGCATTATCTTTGCCTACCAACAATTCATGCTAAAAACACAATTCATGCCAACAAAATGCCCTAATATGCAAAATCTGCTTAGAATTTTCAAGCTGCATAGCAATTCAAAGAAATGTCATTACTTGCATACCTACGAGTTTCACAAGAATTGAACAAGACATGAGAGACTAGTTCACAAATAATATTGGGTTTCCTACTCTACTTTGCTACTCGATGACAATAGCCTATATTATAGGCTAAAAACAAACCCAACACAAGACTACCCCAGTGTTTGAGTCTCAATTGGCAGATTTTTGTCAGTAATGCACATAAAATGCCCTACTAATACTGAAAAATAAAGGCCAACAATTAAAGCACAATGCGCTCGATCGCAAAAACCCTCAATTCAATTGAATTGATGGGTTAACAATGACTTACCCAAATTCAATCTCATTTTTGAACATGGGAATGGTTCCAATATATTGCATCAAGTGTGCCACTTTTTTCTAGGATTGCGATACTGTAAAACCAGTAATTTTCGCGCAACATTATTTTCGCGCTTTTCGCGCAACCGATAGGCAGCGCGAATTCAACATCGCACGAATTTAACAACCCGGTAATATGTTTTAGTCACGGCCAACAACGTGCTATTTTTAGCCACACAATTCATGCAGAGCTGCTGGGGGAAGCCCTATGACCTAATTTACGCGTGACCTCGTAACCTAATACCGCTTGAAACAAAGGGCTTGAAACCCGTAGTCGCTCAAGCACACGCTTTCGCCTGCAGCTATAATTATCGATCGCTTCGTGTTTACTTTGCAAACAAAATGCATCGCTATTTCAAACCAGTAACTGATAGTCTTAGTAAGCAATGCTTACCAAAACAAGATGACAAAAGCTTAAACCAGTCAGGAATATCCAAGGAAATGATAGCGGCCGCAAATGATGAAATTTTGAAAACGCAAGATCAGCCTTCTACCAGCAGCAGCGAGCCACGTGGATCCGATTGTAACAATCGTAAGCGTAAGAAGGAATACAACTTCTACAACACAGAAACTAGGGCCAAAATAGGAAGGTATGCTGCAGAATACGGCGTTAACGCTGCAGCTAGAAAGTTTACGAAGGACCTACAGTTTTCTGTAAACGAAAGGGGGAATTGCCACTTCGTCTAATATCATTTCGTCTAATATCCAGATAGTCTAATTCCATTTTGTCTAAAATCACATAGTCTAATACCCACATACTCTAATTTCACTTTGTCTATTAACCATTTAGACTAAATACCATTTCGTCTAATCACCACATGGGCTAATACCATTTCGTATAATGCCCAGTTGGTATAATCACTACGTTGTCTACAACCATTTCGTCTAATGCCATTTCGTCTACTACCCATTTGGTATAATCATCAGATTGTCTAAAACCATTTCGTCTAATGCCATTTCGTCTACTGCCCATTTGGTCTAATCACCAGATTGTCTAAAACCATTTCGTCTAATGCCATTTCGTCTAATGCCATTTCGTCTAATGCCCATTTTGTCTAATCACCAGATTGTCTTAAACCATTTCGTCTAATGTCATTTCGTCTACTGACCACTTGGTCTAATCACCAGATTGTCTAAAACCATTTCAACTAAATGCCAGTTCGTCTAATGCTCATTTCGTCTACTCCTCGTTTTGTCTAATGCATGTATAAACAAAGGGCACCATATTACAATATAAATAACAAACACAAAATGACATGTTGCACATGATTTTTTTCTGAATTTCAGACATTTTATAGGTTACCTATAGCTTTTCTTAAACATTGCCCATTTAGTGGATGAGCCAGACCATCAAAAGTAGCCTTATTGGTATCACCTGGGGGGGCAAAGAGGCACTGATACCAGGGGTGCCTAACACTATGACGTACACAAAATGTATGATGGCCATTCTGTAGGGGTAGCTTAAGCGAGCTAGGGGCTCACAAGAGATTATACAGGGGTCAAAATTGAAAAGTGGTCCAATGTTGTTGAATTACATACCAATTTGTTCGTATGATCACAAGGATTAAAAAAATGTATAGTTTGTACTATCTCCGACTTACCCCTATGGAGTTATAAGCCGAAAACCGTTATTATAGGTCAAAGGTTAAATTTAGCTTCTACAGGGTCAAGTACTAGAAAACGCTTCAATTTCAGTGGAAATGGTCTCATATTATTTGTAATGTAATTACAAGTAAAATAAGGTATAGTTTGGACAATCTACAATGTATAGTTACCAAGTTACCAAAATTAACCCCAGCCCCTATAGGGGTATAGGGTTAGTACTAATGAGGTGCGTAACCTGTTAATTTCACATTGCAGTTGTCGAAACTATTCCTTATTTAATTGTGGAACATTACAAACAATATGAGACCATTCCACTGAAAACTGAAGCATTTTTTAGTATTGACCCTGTAGAAGTAAATTTAACCTTTGACTATTAATAACGGTTTCAGCTTAAACTCGCATAGGGGTAAGTCGGAGATAGTAGCAAACTATAAATTTTTTTTAATCTCGTGATCATACGAACAATTGGTGTGTAATTCAACACATTTGATCACTTTTCAATTTTGACCCCTGTATAATCTCTTGGCGAGCCCCTAGCCTCGCTTAAAGCTCCCCTACAGAATGGCCCATATACTTTTTGTATGTCATAGTAATGAGGTAGCCCTGGAATAAATGCCTCTTTGCCCCCCCCCCGGTGATACCGGACCAACATGCCTGGCTCACCACTAATTTTCACACAATTCAAACATAATGGTTGATGTTGAAATGAAGTGACCTTTCAAATTTATGCTTTCAAAATTTTGTTTGTTAACACAGAAAAATTGTTGCAATGTTGTCATGTTAAAATGTATTTGGTGTGTGATGCATTTCTTTTTCTTTTTGTCTTATTCTTATTAAAACATGAGCATATAACAAAGCCTTCGAGATTGATGGCATATGTTGGCCAAAAATGGTTAGAACTAATATAGAAAGAGGACTTTCTTAAAACAGCTTTTTCTAAGCAAAAATGATAAAAGAAATACAAAATTATTACAAAATATTCAATCTGAAAGCCTATCTATTTCATTTCATTTCATTTTTATTCAGTACTCAACATCAAAATTACACACAGAATAGACACAGAATGGTAAAATACAGTAAGATCATCATATTGCACATAAAATTAAATTAAAAATAACCTACACTGTAAAAACAGTGTTTAGAAAGTGAAGGCAAGGTGGTGTTTAGAGGGTAAATGTTTAGCAATTAAACACTTTGTGTTTAGAAATTAAACACATGGTTTTTAGAAATTAAACATTTGGTGTCAAGAAATTAAACAGTTGGTGTTTAGATATTTGACATGTTTAGAGATTAAACGCTTCTAAACGTTCGGAGTTCGGAAGGTTCTAACCCTTTATATTTACAAAAACAATACCGGATGTGGGTTCTTTTAACAAATTCGGGGGGGTTGTATTCAAAGGTGGATATGATGCGTGAACAAGAAAACGCGTAAGAAACGCGTAAGAGGGTCCCTTTCTTCCAACAGGCGATGTACGCGTGTACATTGATTAGGGTGTCAAAAACAGCAAAAAAGTATGTTTTTTCTTAACCCTAAAATTGTGATGCACGAACTTAAATTATGTAATACTCAAATAAGCAGAGAGATTAAAACCATCATAAATATTGTAAAGCAAGCAAATCAAGACAATAAAGGCTGTATTTTTTATATTAATGACGCTATGCATTGCTACTTGTTTAGGGTAGCAAAGACTGACAAAAATAATTGTTTAGGGTATGTTCTGTAGTCGATGGAAATGCTCGTTCAGGGTGCATTTTGTAAGTCCGTGTTCACGCATCATATCCACCTTTGAAAAGTGCCCTTCCCCGGGAAAACCTAAACAAATTATATACCGGTGTCAAATGAGATATATTCCCCTAGAGAAATAGTCCGGGGATTGTGGTTCCTAGGGAGTCGTCCTTCGGACCTCTGGGCCATGGAATAGTAGCCCTTGTTTATTTTATTTTTAAGATATAGGCCTATATCATAATTACATCTCTCAATTTTTCATTGTGTACTCATTTCCTTCCAGAGTATTAACACCCTTAATACATTTCCAACACATGGCATTTTCCATAATTTTACCCTTATTTTCCAAAACACATGCGCAAAATTTGAATTTTACCTATTTTCTCTAGAAAATAACCATTTTGCCGATTCGAGGACTTTATGACGTCATTGTGACGCCATAATAGGTATGTTGGTACTTATTTTGGTATCAATGGAAAGAAAAAGACCATAACTACCCACTAGTATCAAAATCATAAGCATCGAAATACGAAATCCCAAAGGGAGGTGGTAACCACACGCCCGGTCACCCCACCCCCTTGGTAATCCAAGTTTTAAAAAAAAAGCTTGGTAAGACAAGGATTAAGGTTTTTCAACGAACCAAAACGAGTTATTTAACTGCTGTATAGCACATTTTATGGTTCTGTTAGAAACCTTTTTGGGGTTCTCAGATTCGTATGAACCATTTTTGAGGATTTTATTCTTGAGGGTTCCATATAGGGCCGCCGGGGGGGGGGGGTAAATGCTAAGTCACATTTTTTTCTTAGGGTGTAGCAACAGCATGCAATTAAAACTATTTTGAACTGATCAAATTAAAAATCTGTGGCACTTTTTTTGTATTTAAGTTTATTTTGTTATGCGAGCCAGTTATATTCATACTAATTACTAATGTTTGGAAGAACTCACTTCCTACTTCTTTTGTAGCTGAAACATGCCAATTTTGAGTTGTTTTTATTTTATTTTTCATTTATTTCTTTATTTCCTTGAATCTAATCTGACTGTCACTGACTAGTAATAATGAGTGAAATCTTGTTAGAATTCTTAACATTCCTCGGACTTGAACACAAATTCCTAAGAACCAGTAGTTTACCTACAAGATGGACAATAGTTCCTACGGACTAATAGTCCGTCCTCGTCGGACTTGGACATAACTCCTAAGGATCGATATTCTACCTTGAACCTGGACAATAGTTCCTTAAGACTTATAGTTCACCTATGAATTGGATACTAATTCCTAAGTACTTGCAGTCCATGTTTCACCTCTTCTCTGTCAGGACATCAATTTCTATAAGGACTAATAGTCCACCCATCGTCGGATTTAGATTTGGTGCAGTTTATTGTATTCATTTCAAGCTTGACAGGAAATCTTGCTATGGGCAACATAGCTAGGACCCTATGGTACCTGAAGTCCCTGACCTCTTTGATTGAGTTGGGTACCGTCTGAAGTGCAGATATATTGATGATTATCTTCCTCATTGACGGCCATATATTCCTTGTTTTTGGCGTTTAGATTAAATGGTTATTAGATCAACTGATCATTAGACGAAATGGGTTTAGGCAAAATGGGTTTAGACTAAATGGTTATTAGACCAACTGGTCATTAGACAAAATGGGTTTAGACTAAATGGTAATTAGACCAACTGATCATTAGACTAAATGGGTTTAGACAAAATGGGTTTAGACTAGGTAATTAGACCAACTGATCATTAGACGAAATGGGTTTAGACAAAATGGGTTTAGACTAAATAGTTATTATACCAACTGGTTATTAGACTAAATGGGTGTAGACCAAATGATATTAGACAAAGTGGAAATTAGACCTATTGGATATTAGCCGAAATGGTTTTAGACAAAATGGCAATTAGACCATCTGGTTATTAGATCAAGTGACAATAGACTAAGTGGTTATTAGCCTAAGTGGCAATTCGACCATCTGATTTTAGACGAAACGGTTTTAGACCAAGTGGTTATTAGACGAAATGGAATTAGACGAAGTGATGATAGACCCACGAAAGTACCGTAAGAGGCATGAAGAAAGCATATTTATCAGCTTTGAAATCAAAACCAGACGAGGTGACCAACTTACCTAAGCAAGTTAGAGGACGGCCTCATTTACTCACAAAAGAAGCGGATCAACAGGTACAACGTTTCATTCGTGCTATTCGCGAATCAGGTGGTGTGGTATCAACAAGAGTTGTGATTGCAACTGCTAAAGGATTATTTTAAAAATCTAACCCCCCAATTTTAGCTGAATACGGTGGACCACTGAAATTGGAAAAATCCTGGGCCAGAAGTTTACTTCAAAGGATGAATTTTGTTAAACGAAAGGGAACCAAGTCAGCAAAACAACTTCCAGAAGAATTTGAAGTGATTCAGGGAAAGTTTCATCGTCGGATAGGACGCCGAGTTCGCAAGTACCAAATACCTGATGAGTTAGTTATTAATTGGATCAGACTGCAGTAGAAGTTATACCGAGTGGGAACTGGACTTTAAATCAGCGTGGTGATAAACAAATCGACGTGAAAGGGATAGATGACAAGAGGCAGTATACAGCGCTATTGGCGTGTACTATGTCTGGTGAGATGTTGCCTCCTCAAATCATATACCAAGGCACAACTGAGAGATGCCACCCGAACGCTGAATTTCCAGAGGACTGGGACATTACTCACACCTCTTCGCATTGGAGCAATTCAGAAACAATGCAACAGTACCTTGACAAGATTATTTTCCCCTATGTCCAGCGTACAAGAGCGGCTGAACACTACCGCAAAACCCCTTCTATTATTTGATGTGTTTAGGGCCCACCGGACGGAAGAAATACGCAACAAAATTGATGAATCTGGCGCACTGTCTGTGTACGTTCCCGCAAAGTGCACGGACCAACTACAACCCCTTGACGCTACAGTGAATGGAAAATACAAAGATTTAATGCGAGGACAATTTCAGGAATGGTATTCACAGAAGATAACAACTGCCTTGGATGAAGGAAAGGAAATAGAAGAGATCGCTGCTTCAGTTGACTTGAGGACAAGCAACATCAAACCGGTACATGCCCAGTGGCTTATACGCGTGCAAGACATGATTAAGTACAAAAAGGATTTAATCATTCAGGGATTTACTAAAACTGGTATCGCAAAGGCAGTGTGGGACGCGCGCAATGGACCAGTACCTGCTTGTGAGGATAGCGATGTGGAGGATGGCGACTGGGAGAACTAATAGTAAAAGCATCAAATCAATGAAATCATGCCCCGACAACTTCTTGTAAATATGTTATAATACGTAGATGTAGATACTGTACTCTGAATGGAACTGTGGAATTTGTAAATATGTCTTGACCACGTTGGAATTTTGGTCAACTTTGAAACTTCGGCCTTGCTTGATGTGGGCTGTATACTGTTATTTAAACATTTTTTGCGTGGATTTATACTGCGAGTACTTTTGATGATTGAAGAACACGGAAGATTTGCATTGGTGAGTTCTTAAAAAATTATTTGCTCCCCTAGCCCCATCCCTCCGATAGGCCTTGTATTATTTACTACTCGTATTTACTGTTGATACCCCAACAGTGCCATGTGTTCACACTGCCACATGTTTGCACTGCTGTATTGTGACAGCATCCCCGGGACAGCATTCATTCACAGTCGTGTGTCACATGTACATTGTACATGCACGGTAATGTACAATATGCACGATGTGTGTTGTGCTGCCAAGTCGGGCGCGAAAACAACAACCCGCGAATATGTTAGTAGAGTGGCCACGCGCGAAAAATTACTCACGCGAAAATTACCAGTTTTACAGTACATGACATGTACACGTACGAACCACATTGCAAATCCCAAGATTCTATAAAATCAATCTACCTTTACTGAAATACCAAATTAAAAAAATCAAAAATATTTTTTGACATACATGTAGGATACTTACATTTGGCTCATAACATCGTTCAGGAAAACCCCATCCACTAAATCCATATATTCTAAGGTACCAACATCTTTGAATGTTTTCACCTGTTAAAAAAAACAATACTGTCAACAGAATGAATTCATTAAATATGACACATACATAAGTGAAGATAAAAACATTCTGCCTACTATTAGCCAATGGTGGGGAATTTTATGCATATAAGGGGGTCCATGTTTTATTAACGTTAAATTATTTTGAGACTCTAAAATACAGACTGAAATACATTAGTATCTGTATACAGTCCACTGTGGTCCAGTGGTAAATCTCATACATGTAGTTATCGAGAGGACCAGGTTCGAAACCGTGCATTTTTGTCTTTATTTAATTCAATGCTCGCCAGTTCTCCGAGTTTCCATATAATATTTGTCTAATAATTCTCTTGGGTTGTATCGTTAACTTGATCCTCATGTGCATTGAATTGAGTAACACATCATCATAGATTCTGCTAGAATCATGCATATAGGTCATATCCTTCTAAATAAATATAATTATGACCGCTTGAGACTCTAAAATACAGACTGAAATACATTAGCGCTCATTTCTATGGTTTCCATGTAAACACAGTCATCTGTGGTCCAGTGGTAAATCTCACGCCTAGCTAGCCAAGGGTGTGCAGCTCTGGGGTGTTGAATAATATGGGTGTACATTGTACAGGTTTCATAAGTGAGCTTTTAAAATACCTCCAATACAGGCTGACTAAGTGGACTGTTGCATGGACCTGATCCTCATATGCATCTACATGTACATGTACATATGCACCTACACATCTACATACAGACCTACACACACATGGCCATACGGACCTACACTTAATACACACAGTAGTCTATGGGAATAACTAGCTCATCTAGAAAAAAAAAATATGGCCAAATGTTGACCTTTTTGTGAAATGTTTACTTTTTTTTACTTTTCCCCACCCCCTGACAGACCCAGAGGAGGACCCTGGGGGAATGAATTACATGGTTAGTAAGGGCCTGTGCCCTCCTACAATATACCTACATGGATCAAATCCATGAGTTCCTACTGTCACCCATGGAAGACAGGGTATTGAAAAGCACAACACACATGTCCACATGGCTCATAAGTTGGTTTGTTTACATGCTGTAATTGCCTCAAAAATAGTAAATTCGTAAAACTAAACCTAAATCACTTTTAGTTGTGACTACTAAGTTCAAATTTTCACATAATACTGAATTACACTTGTTCAGTTTCATAAAAATCTAGGAAAAAGAGGCTTTGTGCATTGCAGATATCATGATACATCACATAAACAAGCAGCACTGCCAGACCCCCCAATATGGGTCCAGCCAGAAACTGGCCTAAAAATGGCCTCCATTCAAGGGGCAAAATTTCAGTGTGACCGAGGTGATACAATTTTCTTATCTTTTGCATATGAAAGAGACGACCTTAATGTTTCTTAAGAAGAAAAAAATTCATATGTATTTGATGTTTACTTGGAAATTACAATCAAAATGCGCTTAATATTATGACATGGCCTAAGATTAGCATTTCCTTTTTCATTGTATGAATGACCATCTTCAGCAACATCCCATATGATACAACTGTGCTTAATTTTGATGTTCCAAGTATGGCTGCTGTTATGTGACTCCATTCTGGATTGAAACAAAATTGAAGGATCTTCTAGATTTTTAAAGGGGGGGGCAAAAAGGCATGTGCATATTTCCTACAGTTTGGTTGATTAGTGTCATTAGATGCCAATTCATCAAGGCATACAATGCCAACATATGCTGTTGATTTCTTTCAAATTCATTTTGTTTGTACTTGTCATCGTCCGGGGGGGGGGCACTCAATTTTTTTCAGGTAAGGCCCGATTTTGTAGCTTGGGGCTTGCAACTGATTGTCTCTGAAAGTAGGGCTTGGAAACTGAACTTTTGAGAAATTTTGCAGGCTTGGGAGCTGAAAATTGACTAAATTTTAGCTTCTGGGGCAAAAATTTTCCCAAAAGAAGACCTTAGAACTGAAATATGCTTCAAATGGGGGTCTTGTGAACTACTGGAGAGAGGCAAAATGGGGTCTTAAGGGCCGCATATATCCATACCACTTCCCAGTGTCAGTATTGCAGAGTTATGGCTTGTTTTGCATTTTTAATGTGTAACAAACAGGATACAAAAGCCTCATTCTTTTTATTCAAATGGTTTATGGTTTTTCCAATTGCTAATAATTGTATTAATTTAGTATTAATTTAGAGGTTGCATATTAGCATATTATACTAGCTGTTACCTACATTCTGGAAAAAAAAATTGACATTTACCTGTATGATTTTTTTGGGGGGGAGGCTAAATACCTTGAGAAGCAGTGTGCTAAAAGCCATATTTTAACCCTCCAATTTGGAAACAAAAATGTCGGTCATCATCCCCCACTCAATTCTAAGGAAACCTTAAGCACTTGAAAAAAGAAACAGGCTTTCAAACAGGCTTAATTGTCAATCAACAGATTTAAATGCATAATTTGGGTCATAGGCACTAAACTTTACAAACTCAAAAGTCCCCAGTGAAAAGGAATGTGAATTTTTGGTTTGCAACCTCTTCTAAATTGCAAAGACAGGTTTGTACATAAATTATTGAAAGAAATCAATAACATACGTACCAGTATACCTGAATTGGCATAGAGGGACCCCACAAACTAAAACAATAATTTTTGGACAGGCAAATTTGGAACACACCTCCCCTTAAAAATCTTGAAGATATCAATTTGTGCTCCCAATTCACAAGGAGTCTGACTGGAAAGCAGGCAAAGGGGGGGCCCTTGTGAAAAAAAACATGAAAAAATCAGCCATATTTTATCCATTGGATACGGCGAAGATGATTAATCGAGCAGAGGGAAGAGTAAAGTAGTATGCTAAAATTAAGCAATGCCATAATTTTGGCCCTATTTATTGTAATTAATTTACAGGTGGTGTTACACACACAAATAAACATGAATTTTTATTCGTCTTAAGAAAACATAAGTGTCCTCTTTCATAGCAAAAGATTAGAAGAAAAATTGTATCACCTCGCCCACACTGAAATTTGCCCTGAATGGAGGCCATTTTTCAGGGCCAGTTTCTTATGGCGCACCCATATGGGGGGTATGTCCCATGATAAAGGGATCGGATGGGAATTTATTATAGCACATGCTTGTGAATTGCAAAAATGGTTGAACACAACAAAAGGTTGATTTGTGATGCGATTGGGAAAACCCGATACATAGGGGTGGGCCCCAAGTATGAAATTTTTTACAAATCTTTGGAAATCGAGCATATTCTATGCCATTTTGGCTCCTGAAAATGAATCAGCAAAAGCTTTTTCATCAAGAAATTTTTAGGTGGTTAAGTGGAGTTAAGTTTTGTACATGAATTCTATGGGCTTTTCTGCTATTTTGGAAAAAAAACAAAAAACAAACATGATCTTCATCCTGGATTTGCTGATTTAGAAATTCAGCTAATAGGGGCCGTCATAGGGTTAGGCAAATGATTGTCAAAGAAAAAAATAGCCAAATTTATTCTCAATGGCAGAAAAGGGGAAAATTACACTTTGTCCAAAACTTTCTTCAAGGGAGGGCAAGGAAGGCATATAACAACCAAAACAAGACCCCTTGTGTGTGAGTGAGTGACAATTGAAGGAGCTCTATTATTGTAAGGTCAAGCCTTTGCAACCAGTTACATAACTATAATATCTGTGAATGGTATTGGGGTGTTTTCATACCAGCATGTGCATGTGTGGGACATTATAAACAATGTGACCCCACTTTCAAACACAGAACATCACAGTGACCAAAACAAAAGAGGTTCTATATAGATAGGAGGCAAAAGTATGTAACCTTAGAAATACACTGTCTCGCATGTTTGCCGACCAAAAAGAAAACATAGAGTCCCAACAATAGAAAGCATGGCTGCCTCCGCTTCCTCCACTTACTGTGGGCGTGCCGCTTTGCATATAAACAAATCGGTAGTGATACAAATTGATGTATGTGTTAGAGGTGGCAGGTGTAATAATAGTGTTACATGGAAAAGAAATCATTGTTGCTCAGTACTCTTTTTTCTCATAATGCAATGCGCGCTTAGGTGAAAAGAGGTATTAATTGGCGGCGGTTTATTAAATCAAGACGACTGACGTGTCATTTCAATCGTTGTGTGGCCATGGGTAGGACAAAAATTTAACCACCCAATGCACCCAACAACCACACACTGATATTTTGGCGGATTGTTTGTATCGAATTGACATTATGTGTGTAACAAGCACCCCAAACTAATATTATTCCGTGCAAAAAAAAAAAAAAAATTCAAAAAGTCAGCGCCCCGCACGGACGACTTGGTTTTGAATGGCTTCACCCCCTGGAACAAACACCCCCTTTTTGCAATGAAGGTTGTGTGAGACCAAGTTGATCACCATACATCAATCAGTAGGTTCAAGACCTATTTGTTATGCCTTGCTATTCAGATTCACCCAACCAAAATGGGCAGACAACTGTCTACTAAAGCACAGTTAACGGTTAGCGATCCAGTCTTTTGTCTATGTAAAGCACAGCAGGTAACTGTTAGCATTCCAGTCTTTTGTCTACTTAAGGTACAAGTGCTCCAAGCAAAGAATATCTTGAGCATCATATGCAAGGGGGTGATGAACGCTTTCAAAACCAGTCGTACGTGCTGGGCGCTGACATTTGAATATTGCACGGAATAAGAATATCAGTTTGGGTGTTGTATCAAACATACATTGCAATTCGCATACAAAAATCCGCCAAAAGATCAGTTGTTGGTGTTGGGTGCTATTGGGTGGTTAAATTTTGTCATACCCATGGCCACTCAACGTATGAAATGACACAATCAGTCGTCCTTGATTTAAATAAACAGCCTCAATGAATACATTTTTCACCTAAAGCGCGAATTGCATTATGAGAAAAAAGAGTATATGAGCACAAGGATCCTGGTTACCACTAGTAGTACATCTGGCCACTCTAACAAGATACATTATTTGTATCACTTACCGATTAGTGTATATGAAAGCGGCACCCCACGTATGTGGAAGAAGCGGAGGCAGCCATTGCGTTCTATTGTTGGTACTCTGGTTTTCTTTGTGGTCGGCAAAAACATGCGAGACGTATTGTATTTCTAAAGATTACGTAACGTTTGGCCCTCTCTATCTATATAGGACCTCTTTGATCATATGTGGGATACAGCATATTTGTCAGACAAAATCCATCACTTGGCTTGTGGGATTGGATTAGTGTATATTAAAGACAACTAAAGTTCATACTGCTTTTTTGTTGTTAAAGATGAATGAACTGGGATTTAGAAATATCTGAACTGGTTTAATTCAAATGAGGAATAGGTCACTGGGACTTGTTCCTGGTTTTGCTAGAAGTGCGTAACATAATAGTAGCAGGCAACTCATTGTGTGTAAAGAGGTGTATTCCTGTGTCTATAAATAATTTAAAACAGTGGGTGAAATTTTTTGAAGTTATTGTAGCTGTGCTAATGAGGGACTACACGCTCTGCAACGGTAAAGACATTTTTCTGATTCTAGACCAATCATGAACTTGGTTATTTGGGAAACCTATGGTTTTACCAAGGGAGGCAATACAACCCCAGGGGGGGGGGTGCAATTTCGTTTGTAACTTGCGAGAATAAGGTTTGATTCCGCAGGTAATTTTGCGAGAATCAATTGATTCAGACCCACTTCGGTAAGTTAAGATTAAGAATATATTATAGGATCCATCATGATTGCCCATGCTTTACATTATCTGTTGGCGAACTTATCAGTTATTACCATGTTTTTTAAACTGTTAGAAATCTAAATACAGAGTGCAGAAGTAAATTATTAACAATGTTTTAAAAACCATATTAATTTGGACGCTGGAAATTTTTTAATTAGCCTACACTGTGCTCGAAAATGCTGACACTACTGAGCCCGGCATCGACGACCACTACAAGTTAACTACTTGCCAAAGACAACCTGCTAAATATTAACTACACACAATATGAAGTCCACGTTTGAGTTCTTTTAGCTCAAATAAAATGGCTGTGATAAAATAACCAAACAAGCCATTCGCTTCAGATCTTCGATCACTCAGTTCTCATACATGCAATCCATACATTGACCGACTTCTAAAAGCAGACTGCAAGAAGCGACTTTGGAGACCAAAAAGCAATATTTTAAGGGCTGGGGGATTCTGATTTCATTTTCTTCTATTTTGTACTTAATTAGGACATGCACGTGGTTGAAAAAAAAAAAAAATCAAGATCGGATGCATTTAATGGCACAAAAATGCACAATTTCCGAATTCTGCCGCCTTGCAAGCCGCCGAATTCGCAACAGGGGCGAAATCTCTCTTTCATATTTGCTGTCAAAAAACAAAAAAATTACATTGTTGAAGGCACCGTTAGCAATTCCCCATCAATATTGAACAGTCTCACCTGCTAAAATTAGCATTTCCTCACGAAAAATTCCATAGCGCTACAGGAACCGTTTCGGACTGTCTACTTCCGCACACTTTTTTACAATTTGCCAGACTGAAAGGTAAACACTGAGGCAAAGGCCTTGACACATAACTAGATATATTACCTTGGAATTTTGCAGGCCGTGGGGGGCGGCCAAGCTTCATTCATAACGCAAAACTGCCGAAAGAGTTCATTGGACGAGGCCTGAACAGTGACCGGAATAAATAGATCAGTGAGTACGGTGGCGAGTGGGAATTCCGGTACGGAGTCGCGAGCCGATCTAAATAGCCTTGCATTTAGTAGGGTTGGTTGGTGCTATAAGGTGGTGCATGAATTGTGCCTGCAAAACCAAAGCACGAGAAAAGAGGGGGGTAGAAGAGAGCCATATCTTCCCCACCCTCCCTCCTCCCACCTTACTCTCCCCCCGGACATGAGAGGATTGCTACATGTGGTCACGAATCCAGCCACGGTGATGCATAGGATAAACTGGTTAACGGGCCTGAGAAATGGTCCGCGCTATAAATACCGGGTGACCATGCGACTTGCGAACATGAGGTCAAACCAGCCTCGTTCAAAATTGAGATCCAGCTTTGTACCGTGTATTTCATACAAAACAAAATACTTACAATGGGTTGGATTCGTCAACTCCAACGGATTTTTGAGTGGAAAAATATGATATAAAATATTTTCGACTCTTTCGACTTTAGAATACTTGTCAAGTTTTCGTGATCACGTGCTAAACCTATGGGAACGGCAAAAAACGACGCTATCGTGGCCGGCCCCCCTGGAATATTTTGATACAATTTGTTTTATTTGTGTACAAACTAATGGAAAATAGACCAAAGGGTTATTTTTCTAACGAGATTTTTAATTATGCATTGATGTTAGTATTGTTGGTAGAAATTTATTTTGCCCTTTTTAGAATTTATTTTGCCGTTTTAAAATGAAAAAACCTGCATTTTATATGTATTATACTTAGGGGCACACTGTAAACACATGGCTTTGATTGTTGTGATGGTAATTGTATTGGGGTAGGTCAATGTTAATGATTTTCGTTTAACAGGACGTGGTGATCGAAGATAGTACGGACTTCTGTCATGGTAAAGGCAGACTTTGCCTATATTTTGTTTTGGTTGACAATAAAATCGATACGATATTCTTAGTTCTTTTGAAGAAAAAAAATACATTGGTTGTGCTTCTCTATTTCTATATAATCGGTAGGCCAAGGCAGTTTTTTTCTTGACTGATTTTTTTCTCTTGACTGCATTTTCTTGACGACGAATCAACTTGATTCGCGTGTGAACATACGGGCGCGAATCTTTACGCGAATCTTTACGCGAATCTTCGCGTCGAAATTGCAGCACTGATAACCTAGACATGTTGCATGTTACATAGTTGTCATTAGTTTGCATGGGGCAACTTGGACAACTGAAATTAATTTAACCTAAATGTCCCGTTGTTGACTTTATGTAAAAACTTAAAATCCATAGACCAACCCAAAACTTTATCTTCGGTGAAAAACTTACTAGATTCTTTTTCAGGAGCCAAAATGGCCATAGAATCCACACGATTAAAAAAAAAGTTTGTAATTGCCCCCACCCCAGCCACATGGGGGAATTTATATTTTGAGTTTTATAGATCACTGCAGGTTGGAAATATGAAGTTTCCTTAATTTATACCTTCTTCGTTGATACACCAACACATCAAATGCTACGCCTTATACAATCTGACAAAAAAATAAAGTACAATATAACAGATTTTAAGCTATTTTCTTTATTTTTTCAAAACAGTCCTGTGTGACATGTGGCGGGTTTTCCCAGATCACATCACATTTTGTTTCAATCGAGAGTGTTTCTAATTTACTATATATTGAGAATGAAATCAGAATCCCAAACATGATCAACTTTTGTTTTCCAAAGTCACTTGAACTGAAGTCTATTCTATGCCTTGCCTATGTACTCGTCTCTAATTTCTAAAGAGACTGAAGATGAGAATTGAGACTCTGGATGATCACTACAGTACAATGCATGTAATTCTTGCCATTTGGCAATAAATATGCAGTAATTTTTTTTAAGGGACATCTAAATTCTTACACAATTATTAGACAATTTTTGAAACTCACCGGCATATCCAGACCTGGCTTTTTGAGGGAGACCTCGGGGGCGGAAGGACTATAGGGTGTTTGCATCAGGTCAATAGGTTATCTTGGCCAGACCTGCCTCCAGAACAACCCAAGCATGCAGAGAATACAAAGGAATCACCTGTAGAAATAACTGAAATGTTCAGGTGAACCAGGTGCATGCATTGTATTCTTCGCATCCTTGGATGATCTGGAGGGCAAACAAAAGTCCATTCAATATAATTTGCCTTCCGTGCAAGGGCCCTATAGCCAAAAATAGGCTGATTTTGCATGTTGGCCTAAACCCCCGAGGGGCGCGCGCCCGAAAGCACCCCCAAGATACACCACTGAAACCCTTAAAATTTCTTGTTGGACCCCCAAGATTTGGATTTTACAGGGCTTAAGGGGTCCGACAAAATGAACCGGGACCCTTGAGATTTGGAGGCCAGCGCTAACCCCGAAGCGATTACTCACTTTGAAGGAATAATCAGCAATTTTCTTCAGGTCCTATCGCAGCAGCGGCCATGCGTGCTTACAAAATCTTGAGGGGGTCGGAAAACAGACGCTCTAGTAACGTATTGACTGTGACAGGCCGCTGATCCCCGTTGGCAATTTTCATGTTCGTTCATCACGCTGTTTGGAGCTTACATGATTGCGAAAATGTATACTGTAATCTCAGATAGTAAACAAAGGGAGTACATGTATGTAGCAACCATTGATCAATGCGAGACTGTAGCATGTGTCAGTAATTATTTCCTTAAAGGTCCATGGACACGGCTGACTAGACATTTCTTAATTTCTTACAGTTTCGTACCTCAACAGTATCCTGATCACATCTCAACACAGATTTTTAAAAGTGAACGTCGGGAAAATGTTAAATTTCAAGGATGAATATACCCAATCGGACAGGGCCTTCTCCTGTTTTCGCGAACGCGTCGCGAGATGCTGGAATTGGCTTTGACCCCGAAGTGACATCAGCGTAGCAAAGACGCACACCCCCGAAATGCATGTGTACCAGCTATAACCAAAACACAAACCACTCGAATGATACAATGCCAGGACAGGCCATGTGAAATTTAAAGAAGTTCACGCTTTTATAGTCGATGTACTGTGTCTAGAAAATACAACAAAGGTATTTATCTTGTATTTCCTCGAAGTTTTAAGTCTTCTCTTTACTGTGGAGAAGAGTTTTAACCCGTTTTTCTTATCACACGCCAGTGCAAGATTGCCAAATGGCAAATACACACGGAGTTTACCAGAAATTTTTGTAAATTGTCATTTACCTAAATTGTTTTGAGCCAATATGTAATGTGTAGAGGGTTCGATAATATCTAATATTAAATTCGATTATTTTTAATCAAATGAAAATTAACATGCAAGAATGAAATTCCATGTATTTCAAAAATATTCTGACAGCTATTTTCTAAAAGTGGTCTTAACTTTCTTACTAATTAGGTAAGTTTTGAATATTACGACCATGGCATTTTAAAAATATAGACGTTGGCGATCCTATCATGCGATTAGTGTCTAACCGATCAACCTAGTATCTGTTATACCGATTACAGATTTTAAAATTTCAAAATCGGTTCATTCCGATTCAGATTTTCTTCTGTGTACTTCTTTTGCGTTATTATCGGTGTTTTCGAAAGCCAAAAGCTGCCAGAAAGTAGCAGATTGATTTAGGTAAACCACTAAAACGGCGAAATAGTAAGTTAAAAATTTCAAAATCGGTTCATTCCGATTCAGATTTTCTTCTGTGTACTTTTTTTGCGTTATTATCGGTGTTTTCGAAAGCCAAAAGCTGCCAGAAAGTAGCAGATTGATTTAGGTAAACCACTAAAATGGCAAAATAGTAAGTTAGGAACAACACACACACACTCTTGTGTACATAAAATAATAAATTGACTGTTTCAGTTTAGTTTTTTTTTCACCGTTTGGCCATCAGTTTGGAACAATTTTAATTCAAGTTTGGACCTCTTTGATATTAATTTAATCGGGTATAGAAAATTGGTAAAAAATGAGAATTTTGCCGATACCGATCAGATACTGATAAAGTCATAATCGGCCCGATTTCAAGAATACCGATCATATCGGTTATTCTCTTTGCAATTTTCTTTTTGTTAGGCCATTTTTCTTGACATGAAACCAAGGTAATAGTAGACAAGATTCAGCACAATTTGATGGTATTCATGCTTTCCCCTAAGCACATATGCTTAAAACACAAAAACAACAAACAAACAAAAAGGCGCGTGCACCATCGTGCATTACGTGCGTAGATAACATAGTATTTTACCATTAAGGTGGGTCAAGAGTGATTGGAATGAAAAATCAGTTTTGTCAATAGATGGTTATGATCTCAAATAAAAACCAATGATGTGTCTTTGTCAAAAATTTGCATGATTTGTGATGGTTTAGACTGTCATATATTTAAAAATCACAAAATACAGCATTTTTTCATAATTTTACATTTTGAAATTTTATTCCCAAACCCTACATCCTATTTCCATTTTCTTTGCAGATTATGAAAGTTGGTGTACTTTTACATGATTTCCCTGCTGCGGGTAATGTGAAAATATTCATAACTCAAGATATGGGATTTTTTTCCAAAAATCTATTAAAATCATGGTTTTTGGGAAAAATGCCCATATCTTAAATTAGGAATATTTCTATGATACCCACAGCAGGGAAATCATGCAGGAGTACACTGGTCAGCTTTCATAATCTGCAAAGAAAATAGAAATAGGATGTAGGGTTTTCAAATGAAAATTCAAAAATATGTAAAAATATGAAAAAACACTATTTTGTGATTTTTACATATCTGACAGGTAAAACCATCATGAATCATGTGATTGTTCAACAAATGCCCATGGATATCATTGATTTTCATTTGTTTTATTATAACCATCTATTGACAAAAGTTATTTTTCATTACTATTTTATCACTCTTGAGCCAGGTATGGGACCCACCTTAACCCTAACCCAACCAAATCTCCCAAAATCTCACAAAGTGTGCCGCTGGTGTGCTCTTTCTGGGATTTTGTTAGATTTTGTGGCTTATAATGACTGGACAAATGTGTGATTTTGGAAGATTCAGTGATTTAAGTCAAAATTAATTCTATACTGTGAGCTATTGTGCAATTCAGTGGTTTTCTTAGTCAAGATTGACATGTAGCGTGTGTGATTTTGTGAGACTCTGTGATTTATATTTGATAGATCCTTTTCTGTACGAGTTCTGTTAGATTCAGTGGTCCTCTCGGGAAAGTGTCTTTGGAAGACCAGTGTCAAACCACACACACGCACGCACACACGTGCGCGCACGCACGCACGCACACACACACACACGCATGCACGCACACACACACACACAAACAACAACAACAAGACACAAGCAAATATAAATCATACAAATAGAAAAAAGAAGGAAAGAAAGGAAATGCATACACGCGTATACGGAGTGGGGTTAGGGTTATGGGAGAACAGCGTTACTGACTTACCAGTGTCGAATGATGGCGCGGTATACCCGCAGGGCGTTCAAAATATAGCCTACCAATTTTAGAGAATTTCAATTTTAAATACCAATTACCATGAAGGAAATGTCTCGGAGCAGCACAACAAAGATAAAGGCTTACTGGGCACTATTTTTTTATTTAAGTTATAAATCATACCTTATGAGATGATTGTTCATGTCAAACTTGGAATTCCTTTCTTTGGTTGACAAAATTTCGATCAAACAGCTTATTTAAAAGTTGTATTTACTATACCAATGACACAATAAAGGCTATATTAACGCTCTATGGCCACCATACCGGAGTGCCCAAGTGTTCTAAATTCACACCCAGATGGATAATAGGGTCGGGTTGTACAATAGAATGGGTAATTTAAAAAAAGTTTTGGGGGTTTTTTTAGACGCAAGTTGCGGATTTTCGCAGGTCCTATAAGTGGGTTCGACGAGTAATTTGGGTTCGACGAGTAATTTATAGGTAAATTTTTTTTTTATCCCTGGATGATCGTAACACTGAGAAAAAGAGGTTTTTTGTTTTGTTTTTACTCACCATGTCAGAACTCAGATAAGCAGAAAAGGAATATGGTTTATTGTCTGTTAGTAAACACTACAAACAACAAGAGCAGAACCACACACACAACAAACAAGACACGAGCGGTCTCTACACCAGCAAAACTAAAATCACCAAATAGAAGGAAGAGGAGTTTGTAATTTTGTAAGTTCAGTGGATTTAACACACACGCACATGCACACATGCACACCACCACATGCACATACACAATGCAAAACATGCACATACATGCACCACACACCCACACACCAAAACATGCACGCTGACCACACATGAAACGCCCACAGCTCCACCACGCCCCCGTGGCCACACACCCACGCACACCCCTACCCATCACCCCCCCCCACATCCAACCCCTAGGACCCTGTGCCCTTCTACCTCACACCACTAGCAAAAGTAGGCCTCAGAACCGCACATGCTCGAGCCGTCTTATATGAATTCAAAACATTGATTACCATGAACCCAAGGAGGTTAGGTTATTTGCCGTTAAAAAAAACACAAACAAACCGGCGGGTGGCGAAACCACAAGGCGCAACGGCGGGCGCGCATAGCGTAAGACAGACCAGCAGAAAGATGGCAAGTGTGACGGGGAGGCCCAAAAAAGTGTGTGCAAGCAGAGACAGGGGAGGATTGCCAGAGATACCCGCCCAAAACTCCCCGCCCCAAAACTCCCCACCCCCGCCCCCACACAGACCCAATCACCCCACCCCGACCCCAACAGCCCAGAACACCCCACCCTCGCTCCCTAAAACCCACCAACCCAACCCCGCCCCACAGCGCCCCACAACACGACCTCCCAACATACAACAACACCGACACCCCCCTACCCAAACCACACCGCAACACTCCCCCCTCCAACACCCACCCCATCCCCACACCCCGCAACACCCTCCCCAAACACCCGCAACACCACCCCGCAAACACCTCCCAAAACACCCCGCAACACCCCGCACCAACAACCCAGGCAAACCCGCCACAACACCCCACCCCCGCACCCAACACCGCAAAAACCCACCCCGCCCCAGAACACCCGGCAACACACCACCCCCGCCCCCCCAACACACGGCAAACACCCCACCCCCGCCCCAACACCCCCGCCAACACCCCCACCCCCGCCCCAACACCCCGAAACACCACACCCCGGCCGCACGCACCCAAGACAAAGCACAACAACAACACGACGAAAAAAACCCAAGATACGAATTGTCACCTACTACGATAAAAAGCAGAAAAAAAAAAAAGAAATAGAGTAGTAACAAACGAACCAACACCGAGTGAAAACACCTCATGCATAAAGAAAACAAACATAAAAAGCCACAAAAAAAAAGAAATCAAAGAAGGCGAAAGAAAGGAGTAAAACACTCAGATCCAAAGAAACACAAAGAACGAAACCAAGTCAAGAAAAAAGATAAAACAAGACACTATGTCCAGCTGATGTCCTTTCTCTGGTCCAAGAATCGACTATAATCAATAAGGGGCTCATAAGTATAGATACTGAATAACTGCCTAGGTAGTACTTCCTCAACACCTCGGGGCGCCCAAGACACGCCCACAGGAGGGGGACCAGGGTCCCAAAACACGCTCTTGCGATCGTCAAGTTGTTAGTCTCCACGAAAAACCAACGTAGGAACACCAACCTTCCCGATTCCCCGTAAGATCTTCTCCCTAAACCATCTCCATCCCAGACATAAACAAAAAACAAAGGCCGACTAACGCACCCCAGTCAAAAAGAGAAAAAAATAGCAGACAAAACAACGCAATCACCCCACCAAAGGAACAAAAAACCCGAAAAAACACCAAAGCAGCCCAAACACAAGAAAACAACCATCCACCGCCCCGTCCCCAAACCACGCATAAACCTACCACACACCCATCAACACCCCAACACCCCCCAACACCGTAGCCCATCCCCAACACCCGACCACACCCCACCCCGACAGAACACGCCCAACACCCCACCCCCTCCCCAAACCGCCAACACCCCACCGCTTCCCCCACATCCGCCTCCCCAACACCCCACATGCAACCCCAGCACCCGAAGCCCACAATACACCCAGCCCGCCGCACGACACAACACCCAAGCGCCCGCACGGCACAACACCCCAGGGTCACCAGCACGGACAAACCCGCCCCGCACCCACAACACCCCGCGCCCGAAGCCCACACCACCGGCACCCCACAACACCCCGCGCCGCACGCCACAACACCCCAGCCACACGCACGAAAAAAACCCCAGCACCCCCGCACCCCACAACACCCCAGCCCCCCCCTACACCACCCCCGCACACGCACGATACACCCCAGATGCACCAGCCCAACACCAGCAGCACCCCACCACCAGCACCAACACCCAGGAAAGACACCACCCCGCAAGGACCACCCACCGCCCCAAGAGCGACACACCGCACCAAACCACCCCTGCAACACAGCCATCTCCCTCCCCAAAACCCCGCAAAATACACCCCAAAACCCCCCTCCCCCAAACACCCTGCGGCTCCCCAACACCCTGCGGCTCCCCAACACCTGCGGCTCCCCACCCCCGGCCCACCTCTCCCAAAACTCCACCCCCTCCTTCCCCATCACCATACTACCCTCTCCAACCCCACATGCCCATGGAAACACAGAAATTTGCATATATCCAATGTTACTGTTTCAGCGATAGATCAATTCACGCATATTTAATTATTCAATCACATCAAAAATGCCCCTTTATTGGCCCACCATGCACTTTGACACGTAACTATGATTCACACAAAGATGCATGGCAGACAAGTCTTTACTATAGCAAAGGAATTCTGCTATCCGATGTTAAGTTTCAGCGCTACCGCCATTATGCAAGCTCATTTGCATTACCTAAGCCGCAAATATCACACACTTTTTTAACTGGCAAAAAAGATGCGCACCAATAAAGGCTTTCATGCAGTGAAAAGTTTGTGTGTATCCGATGTACGTTTAAAAAATATAGCAATTGACGCAGATTGTAGCATATTATAGCTCATTTGCATACCTAATTAACCCAAAAATACACCCAAATCTAATGTGCCGAGAACTCTCAACCCGCTTCTTACACCAAGTAATCCATACAATCGGGACCTCTAGATAACTTGTTTACACACAGCTTTTTTTTTAAATTATGCAAATTAGACACTTAATTAGCATATTTTATGCCCAAAATGCCACTTTGACCCAATTATGATTCGCACAAAAGATGCATGGCATAGCATTCTTTCATGCAGCAAAGGAATTTTGCCTGATGTACAGTTTCAGAGATACAGTAATTACGCATATTTAATTAACTCACTTGCATACCTAAGCCGCATATATCACGTACTTTCAAATTGCAAAAAAGATGCGCACCATGATAGGCTTTCATGCAGTGAAGGAATTTTACCTATCCGATGTACCGTTTCAAAATTATAGCAATTACGCTGATTTTTGCATATTAATTAGCTCATTTGCATACTTAATTTGCCCGAAATACGACCAAAATCTTATCAGTTCGAGAACTCTCCAGCCCGCTCCCTTCCACCAAGTTACATCATCATACGCCTTACGGAACTCCAGAAAACTTGTACACAACCCTTACGGGAAAATTTTCATAAATTATGCAAATTAGTTACTTAATTAGCATATTTTACGCCCAAAATCTAATCAAGTCAAGAACTCATGGACCCGCTTCTTTCCACCAAGTTACATCACCGTAGCCCTTACGGAACTCCAGATATAAATCGTACACAAGCATGTGAACACGGACGGCAGGAAGACAGACAGCATGACAGACAGACAGACAGACAGAAAAGTGATTACTAAGTCTCTGCCGAACAAAGTTCAGGCGAGACAACAAACCCACACGCACCCACAACAAGACACACTTACATAAGCAAAAATAAAATCAGACAAATAGAAGGTACGAAAGTTGGCAAAAACAACATACACACACACACGCATTTGTATGCCTGATGATCCGAAGAAGAGCGCCATCACTAAATAACCCTAACCCAACCAAATCTCCCAAAATCTCACTAAGTGTGCCGCTGGTGTGCTATTTCTGGGATTTTGTTAGATTTTGTGGCTTATAATGAGTGGACATAAACTTTGTGATTTTGTAAGATTCAGTGATTTAAGTCAAAATTAATTCTATACTGTGAGCTCAGGGCGTTTTGAATCAATCCCAAAATGCACCAGTTTGGGGAAATTTCACCTCAATAGGGTCTTTGTGATCACATAAAAATCCTATTCTTAACACATAAAAACCCTGACTTCAACGCTCATTTTAGCCCACAAAGCGTTAGTACTTAGGAAACCTTTTGCATGATTATGAAATGTCTTGTGGTTCTTAAAACTTTTGGAACACTTTTTATCCCTAAGTACTGACTTGTGTTTAGTACAGTATGGTATAGGCATATTGCTATGCATCATGGGATTGATTCAAGACACCCTCTGCTGTGAGCTATTGTGCGATTCAGTGGTTTTCTTCGTCAAGATTGACATGTAGCGTGTGTGATTTTGTGAGATTCAGTATTTACATTTGGATATCCTTTTCTGTATGATAACTGTTAGATTCAGTGGTCCTCTCGGGAAATGTCTTGGTAAGACCAGCGTCAAAAAACCACACACCGGTTTGACACCACACACACACACACACACACACCCACCCCAAACACACACACCCACAACACACATACACACCACCCACACACACACATCACACACACACCCACACACCAACAATTGGAGACACAAGCAAATAGAAATCATACAAATAGAAAAAAGGAAAGAAAGGAAACGCATATACGCGTATACTGAGTGGGGTTAGGGTTATTATGCAGCACACGCTGTACACGCACACATTATAAAACCTGTTCGTCACGCTTCAATGAACTAGAAGGCTACTTTTACGCCACTAAAATGCTACTTTGACGTCACTATGGGGTCATCGCGGCCAGCGCGATAATCACTTTCGTTTTGGAATTTCCCTTCAAAGCTTGTCTGAAACCCATGTTATGCTCAATTTTTATCAAATCTATGGTTTCTCAAATACTTTTTCATGCAGATTTTACATTATACCAATACATACTGTGAATATAAGCTGTTTTGGGAGGTATTTTTATTAGACTAAAGCATGTCCATGGACCTCTAAGTTTTTTTGCATTTTACACAAACAATTTGCCATAGTTACTATTCACAGAATTGCTACTGAAAGAGTAATTACTGAGTGAGTGCCACTCGAGACGTTTAGGAAACTGAAAGTATTTGCTAAAAGGGAATTTTGAAGAGCACTTAAGTTGGTCCATTGTTCCTGTTCAGAAAAACAGGCAGAAAGAATTTAGTATTGTGCTACCACCCTGTAAATTCGGCAGCCTCAACGGAATAAACTGCATGTTGAATGATGTGGTAGCAGGATATAGTCCTGATGATCATGACTAGTCCCAATAATTTACCTGATTTTATCTTGAGGACCACTTCTACTATCTAGAAGTATCATAATAAAAGATGTCAAAATATGCTGGCAACTAAGTATGAAATTCTGATGAAATTTGATTGTCCAAATCTGATCAGCACCAAACTCCTTCAAAAAGTAAAGTGTAAAGAAAGCAGAATAAAATCACTGATTTCTCTGAAAACAATTACCTCCTATCCTGCATGTTCAGTTTTAAAACTGGATAGAAGAGATAGTAAGGATAATACTATGTGATGGATTGATGATATATACATCATTTGGTTGCATATGCTGCTTGAAACTGATTGGAGAGGTGAGTGCAGTAGAATTGTTAAATGGCTAACCAATTACACATAACTTTTTGTGACTAAGTACACATTCAGTGATATGATAATGACCAATGTTAAAATAAATGTCAAATGTGTAGTCACAATAATTGGGACTATGATCATGACTAGATAGTCTTAACTTTTAATATGGCTGCTGTTATCATAGACTAATCTAGTCATGATGAGTTGTGTGTAGTGATAGTGCCATTTAAGCCAAGATACACAGACAGCTTCTGCTCTAACTTACAGCTGCAAAGTGGCTTAAATAAGGCTCTGCACACTTGATTTTTAGTTTCTTGTTGCCGGCCGGGTCGAATTTGGCTGCCGGGTCAAATATTCATTATTTTGTAATAATTCATTACCGTATTTGTAAATAAATAGAATTTCGACCGAATATCTTCTTTCAAAAGTCCTTGTTTTTGTCCAAATATCGTAAGCTGTGATCCGACGGAAAACAATGGTATAATGACACTCTGTTTCAACCTGTTTCTGTTCGCAATCATATTTTGTTGATGGATATTTAATTAGTGTACACGCTAGTACTCGCGTATGAGACAAATTTCGTAGTTTCGTTCACATGCTGAAAAACATTGCCGTTTCTTGTGTACATGTAGAGGTCAGTGGTTTCCATGAGATATCAAAAGAGACTAGTTCTAGTCTTTCCCGCACGATAGCATGGATAGCTGGTGTACGCTGAGACTGGGTCACACTTCCGTGATGTGAGATAGCGCCAAATGCATGTAGTAAGAGACTATACACGCAAAAGTCAAGGTGATATGGCAAGTACACAGATCGAATCTGTGTCAGTGGGATATAACCCACTGACACAGACGATAGGTAATTGCATTGCGTTTAAAGCGTGTTACACACAAAATTACATACCTGATTTTACCTGGTTGATGGACTTGTTTCCCTTCTTCAAAATAGTGTCATTATTACCAAATCACGAAGACACAATTGTTAACTTCCAAAACATCACAAAGATTTCAAAATTGAAAGCTCGTAATTGAAAAAAAAGAAAGCAAACTGGATTGTTTCACTACACAGATTCTGAATGTTTGTTGATAAACACGCTTTAACACAAAGAACCGAGTCATTTTAAAATTCCCTGCTCTTGGGGAAAATCATTGCGCCCACTTAAACTTCATCAAATGGTGAAATATAGAAGTGTTACCATCAGAAAAGGCCCGTGAAAATTTGAAATGGTTAATACGCCATTCATATTAATTATTTTTCATTTAAAAATGATTGTAGAAGAAGTAAAATTATTTTTATTCTGCGAGAGTTTGGATTAACGCATAGACATTTCGTTAGGAGCAAGGAAGATCAATATATGCACGAAGGGGCACCTTTCCCAAACGCGCGTTCATGATGGGCGCAGCCAATTTTATAAATAGGGCGTTGTTTTTAGCTCTTAATTTCAACGTAGTAGAGGCGTTAGCTCATTTTCATTGCATGCTTGATGTTCTTGTTAGGTAATGAAAACACTTTGACTTGATTGGATCGTGTGATACTCATGGACATGCGATTATTGCGTGGAATCACATTCTCTGAAAAAAGGCGGGGGTGCTGGCGAGAAGGCGGTGTTGGGGAATTTGCAGCCACCGCCTTTTCTTGCTACAGAGTGATCCGTATTGCCGATTGATGGCTGTCTGTGTTCATGAGGCTCCGATATTTCGTGTCTATTTGAATGGGTAAAGAAACAAAAATCGGAATAATAGCAAAAGGCACGTCAGGAGCCCTGGTTAGCGCCATTTGATTACATGAGGTATGGTCTGCGCAAGTATCCCGATATACCTTGGAAATATCCTTGCCAAACCTGTAATGCGTGCGAAGTGCCGATCCGTAGTCGGTAACGGAACATGATGAATTTAGGGATTTGTGCAATCATGAAAACTGATTAGTCTCCCTTGTGTAAAAATGAGTTTGACATGACCTTATACACGTGAAGTTTGACAACATCGCCGGGTGGACGCAATATGTTCGGAAAAATCCACGAAAAAATAGTACGTTTATGGAGATTTTACATCGACATTGGTATGGTAATTGTTTCATGAACATGTTAACCATGCATTGGGGATAATAACGATATGAATAACTGAATTGAAAGGGTTTTTAGAGTTTTTTAGAGCACAAATAAAATTTGTAAACAAGGAAAAGTAAACACGCTTTCTAACGCATGCATAGCTTTGTTGTGGTAGAGGGTTAAACTCTACCACAGATTCGATCTGTGGCAAGTACACACTGCGCTGAGACTAGAATACCTAGGTATTCTAGTCTCAGCACTGCACTGACTGCAATTCGCACGTAACCGATTTGACCCCCCATGCACCGTAAGTATTCTCAATTTTTTAATGTCAATGAAGTATACCAACTATTTACGAATTTCCATGGTATAAATAAAATGTATTAGGATCGTCTCTGAGGTCAAACAAATTGAAGTATTTGTGTTTTTGTTCAGTTGTCAACCGTGAATGGGCATGCCATGGCAGAATTCGTCTACCTCAGACATTGTCAATTTGAACGCCTTTATTTTTTTTGGTAGACTAACTCTACCTGACTGGTAGTGGAGCGATTCATACAGTTGTTTAAAAAAAAGCTGAACCAAACCAGAGGCATGGTGTAC
Organism: Ophioderma brevispina; assembly: GCA_023653785.1. Lineage (NCBI taxonomy): Eukaryota > Metazoa > Echinodermata > Ophiuroidea > Amphilepidida > Ophiodermatidae > Ophioderma > Ophioderma brevispina. Next base: position 15,892 of record JAMKCH010004743.1, on the reverse strand, counting down.
TTCAATTGTAAGTTTTCTTTTTTTTCAATCTTTCACTAAGCTGGTTCTGAAACAGTGACATCACTTGACTGACTGCTCTTGACAATGCAATCATCAATATTTCAAGAAAAGTGAAATGCCTGTTCCTTGGTTGCATGTACATAACAACTGTCCGAGTCAGAACTACAGGAGGCAGGAAATTGTTTTTGGCGAATGAAGGATATGAAAACAATTTTAAAAAAATAGCCGAATTTTGAATTCTACATTTTTAGTTGATTGTTTTTTCGAAAGTCAAATGTCACCAAATTTTAGGATATGTTTGTGCCAAATTGATATCTATAAGAGCATCGTTTTCGTTTTTTTGGCCAGTTTTTGCATTTGTGGGGAATCTTCGGCGAGCGGTCAAACTTTTGCCAATTGAGGAACCTATCTCAGTGGTATGTGGAAATCATGATTTTTTTTTTTTTTTTTGGTTCACATCAGTATTCATCAAATTGTACGTGAAGATTTGACCAGTAGTGTACAGATATATTGTGGTTATTTTGTCTTTGGAGAAGGTAGGAGGGGGATAGTTCCAATAATTGTAACTTATGCATCCTCTTTAAAATTTGGACAAATCTTTGTGCCATAAGTTACAAAATGTTTTGTGGAGTTGAAATGCCATTTAAGGTTGAGATGTTTTGAGATGTATATTTCCTAAATAAAAAGAAAATAATTTTCTTTTGACATACATACATCTCTAGAGTCTGTAGAATAATTGTCTTAACAATTTGTAACCGTATGCTACATTTGTCCAAAAAAAGTTCATGTCAACATGTACACAGGCTGACAAATTTGGCAGCCCAATGTTTTGATCGAGAAACTCTATCTGCAGATAGCATATGCTTCGCCCGCTGCTATCTGGAGATAGAGGAGTTAAACGTCTCAGAACGGGCGGTCGCGTTCAAAACTTTTTTCCGACGCTATTGTTTTTTGTTTAGGTGTTCTGAAATTGGTCGGTTATTTTACCATAACAATCCATTATATGTATTCTTGCGTGTCTGCTGCTTGTTCTGAATCTTCTTTTGTAGTCTGATCCGTGTGTTACAATTTACAATTCGAAAAAAAAAAAAAAAAAATAACTGCTGAGATGTCATCCATTTTGGTTTGTTGTGGCATTGGAAAATGTTGCCTTGGAACAGTTGCTTTTCAGACCACAATGCCCAGTCTGATGGATGAAACTAGTGGCGCATAGGGGGAAATATGACGACAAGGTAAACGTTGAAATGCGGCTAATATTGATATAGGCATGTACATGTATAGATCGTTTGGCAATTGATTACGACATTAAAGTATATTATTTTAGCAGTTAGGAACAAGTAGCCAGACCAAATGATGATATTCTCTTCAACGGCGAAACAAGATATTTCAAATATTACGAAAGCTGTTGCTCAACCCTTTGCCACAAATGGAATCGGTCCCAATGTAAGTCGAAAAGAAAAAATGGACGTGCTCAAGCAATTGGCCGACCACCAAGGGCACCAGCATTGGACGATTGCGTCACCCGTATTTGTTCTGCCATTCAATAATTGGCCTAATGCTATGCCATCATACATGTACGTCATCGGACATAGAGCAGAGCTGGTTGCTGCGTGCTTACTGCATTATGGAGGACGTTGTTATGTCCTTAGCTGTGAAGATGTTTGGTATATCCCAAACCGCTGGAAAGCTTTAAACTAAACGGAGTGTGATGAATGAACATGAAAATACGGGGCTAGGCCGCCGCCACTTTGAAAATTCCCATTTTATTCTTCCCTGATCAACACAGATCCACGTGACAGATCAAACAATGTTTTTAAAAGTGGTCTCCAATATCTGAAATAACAAAATTCAGCGTTGAGTAACAGTACAGATGAATGAAGTGTGAGGGGATTACACGGCTTCTGAAAGAAAGTATGCCTTTCTACGGGATGATTGGCGCGGCTAACAGAACACAGAGAACAAATTGGTCTGCAAAACGAATTAATATAGAAACAAGCCATTATGAGACACTCGCATATGTCGCAGCGTTGTTTTGTCTGTGTTGATGATCACTCACCAAAGTGCGGTCAAAATGTGACAATTGTCAACCGAATCAACAAGAATATGAAACAAATTATGTCCAAGAGCCATCATGTAAGTTTGTACTTTTAGTAGTACAAATTACAAACATTTTTTTTTGCGTTTTAGATACCGGGAAATTCAGTCAGGAGCGTTCGGTACTGTTAAGCAAATTATGTTTTGATTAGTCCATGTGCCCGGCCGCCCATTCTAGACTGCATATCCCTTCTAACCGTAAATGGGGTCCATTTACTGTTAGATATTTCAAACAACCCCATGTCGACACAACAAGGGTAAGTTTCACCTGAAAATATTTCTAATGTGAATTTGAAAAATCTGGAAAATGGTTATCACATGATGCAGAAGACTCTCAATACTTCTACAATTATAACGTTTATTGCAAACATGAATTTAAGCCACTTGCGCTTAAAGTTTAGCGCAGAATCTGACTGTGTAAACTGCTTTAATGGTCACTTGTACTACACACAACTCGTCCTGACTAGATAGTCCTATGATATTACAGCAGCCATAAAAAGTTAAGACTATTTAGTCATGATCATAGGACTAGGAGGGGAGGACTTCGTCAGGTTTTTCTTTCTCGCTGCTGTTTTTTTCTAGGGAAGACTTCAAATCTTTCGGTCCCCGCCGGTCCACATCAGGGACGAACTCGGACGTGTGGGGGACTTGCAAAAAAAAATTCTGCTGAGCCAAATCTCACCCCAGTGCAAATTGCACAATGTTTGATGTTTTTAAGCAAAAGTGATACCTGCCTTTTTTTTCCTAATTGTGCATGTAACGTTAATTGTCCTAAAATCGGACACGCCCTGTGCATATGTTGACATCACTTTTTGTGAAAAAAATTGTAGTATGGGTTACAAATTGGTAAGACAATTATTCTACACAGACTCTAAGAGATGCTATGTCCCATTGATTGTCAAAAGAAAATTCTTTTTCTCTTTTTTCGGCCACGAGTGGTACTCTGCTGCTACACCTACTCCAAACAGCCCAAACCTTACCAACTTAAGTGCCCAAGGGGGGTGTCCATAGTCCCAAATTTGAATTTTTTTTGCGATTTCTCGGTTACGCAATCAAATTTTTCAAGGAGTTTTTTTTGCTAATTGTCTGATTTATGATACGCTTCTGTTTCTCCTGATACTAAACAAATTCAACCGCCCACGGCGTCATTAGAATAATTCGGTTTGGGTCCCTAGGAACCCCACCCCCCCCCCCCCCCCGTGCACTAACGGAAGTGCAAAATGCCAAGATATGTTACTAATTAAAAAATTAAAGTAATTTAAAAATCTTGGGATTTATTTGCTTAGATATCCCTTAGATAAGCTCGACACGTCCGTAGCCCGGGCAAAGCCCGGGGCTACGAACTAGAGTACATACGATATCGCGGGGTTTTTCCGACGGAAAAACCTGTCGGAAAAAAAGTTTTAAAATACTTCACTTACCGACCTCCAATTGGTATATTCCGACTCCGTGGGTGTTATTATCACGAATAAATAATTATAGGACCAAAAAAAAGCAATTCTGAGGTATTATGTAAACATGTTTCTGCAAGTTTGTCATGTGGAATTTTAATAACGGCAAATTTTAGTATACTTCAGTGCCTTCAATTTTCTTTCATTTTGCACCAGTTATTGACGCCAAACATCCTCGTAAGTACACTGACATGAACTGCACATCCGTTAGAAATAAGAATCAGTGACATTAGGTATTGATTTGTAAGTCAAGGTGAGTAAATGTCAGTTTTAAAATTCGTGATGGACCCTGCAATAGCTATATACTTCATTCTCTGACCTACATGTAGTACACGACCACCCAATATGGAGTGTCTAGTCAGAGCACCTCGGACTAACCTTAGGAGGCAATTAATTAATAATTAATAATACTTAAATCAAATAACCTTTTATATGCTGATAGCATCAATTTTAATTTTGTCATGACGTGCTCTTACTGTGTAAGTCTATGGGAAAAATAAGGTGATTTTGAAGTTTCTGAGAAAAATACAAGATGGTATAAATTTGGCTATATTTTGCAATGATTATTTTAATTGGTTATTCTAGAGTAGATGTAATGAATTATTTTGGTTCAAAACCTTATATACTGGAGTTGCTGAGGATGGAAATGTGCGAACCACTCCTTTTAGGAGAGTGACAATTTCAATTGGCCATAGGTCATAGGTCAAAGTTCGGATTTCAATTTTTATTGTGGGTTTGTGGTTCTTATGTGACCCCATTTACTTGTGTTAGTGTCATGATCAAACTCCCATGGGAAAGTGGTTATCTGGGTTGGGTCCCTAGGAACCCCCCCCCCCCCCATGGGCACTAACGGAAGTTTTTTTAGCTTGGGCACTTAAGTGTTAAATGGCATTGGAACTCCACAGAACAGTTGTAACTTATGAATGGCACCAAAGATTATGTCCAAATTTTAATAAGTTACAATTATTGAAACTATAGTATAGCAGGAAACTGAATTCATACGGTACCCTAACTTCTATGCTAAGCAGATACTTACCCATACCACCAAAGGGTGGTTCATGAATTCATCCATATTATTTATGAACTTATGTGTCTGAAAGCAATGGGAATCCAACAATTAGTACAAGGCAGGCACATAGGCCTAGGCCTATTCTACCAGGTTTTATTCCAGGCTCGAATTGGAAACAAGTTTCATGAATAAACCGCTAGCCCTCATGGAATGAATGACTTGATGTATGTCTCTCCTATCAACTACCACGGTCCGCGTCAATCATTATGAATAATGCCACCACCACGATCAACTGGTGGTAATCACCACAGTCTGTTTTTTATACGTCGGAAAGTCTCCATATTTTGTTACGGCCGATCATTGTGTAAACCAGCTGTACACCATCCAATGACTCATGGATTGCTGCTACCACCAGTGCATTGGCTGCAGTGCAGTCACATTATTTACTAGACATGAAGATTTTGGCATGCAATGCAGCCTTGAAAGGGCCCCGAAAGGGCCAAGTTTCTGCTTCCACAATCTTTCTATTCCTTGAGTTATGCTATAAAATCCATGAGCACTCACGATGAAAAAGGCAAAGGATACCTAAACTGTTCATAATCATGATAATTGCAAATATTTCATATGTTGAACAAATCCCGATATTATGGAAGGAGTCGCCCAGCGCATCGTTTGATCAGGGGGGTAAAGACACTATCTGCTCGATTTGGGCATTGGGGATTTCCAAATGGTAATTTGTGGAATATATTACTATGCCGTCTCTGTCTCAGTTTCATTACAAAATCTCCTAGTTCATATCATGATAATTTAAGAAACTATATTGACGTCAAAATCCTCGCGATTAGTGGATTACCTTGCTGCAAAAGCAGTTGCAATTTCCAATAACGGTCATATTCTTGAAATATGAAATATGAAAGTCTGAAATTTCCTGCAAAATTTGTCTGTAGTCTAAGACCCAGAGGGTACGGTACCAGAGGGTGTTTTGATCAATCCCATTGATGCATAGGCAATGTGCCTTTACTGAACTGTACTAAACACATAAGGGATGAAAGTGTTCCAAAAAGTTTAAGAACCAAAAGATATTTCATAATCATGACAAAATATTCCATAAGTACTTAATAGCTTTGTGGGCTAAAATTCAGCGTTAACGTCAGGGTTTTTATGTGTTAAAAGTCTGACTCAGAGATTTCGAAATATTATTTTTTTGTGAATAATGAAAAATAGCAACTAGAACTATAGATAGCAACCTAAAATGCACAATTCTGAAATTTGAGATGTATCGGATTTTTCGTTTTGATCGCAGTAAACATTTATGTGTAGTAGTTAAGTCCCATGGATACTGTGTATAACAAAAAATCCGGTCCGGATTCTATAACAAAAGTGTGATTTTCTATATCAAAGGAATTCGATATGATTATGCAATTTCACACAGTGGGTAGTATATGGACAAGAGCATTATGTACATGCAAAAACACGGTTTTTTGGAAATTGAGGGCGCCCTCTCAGGAACTCTCTGAGTCGGCCTTTAAGATAGGAATTTTATGCTGCTAACATGCCCATATTGAGGTGAATTTCCCAAAACCGGTTTGCCATGTGGGATGACTCAAAAAACCTTGTATAGCCATTGGAAGAAATGGAATAAGTGTACAATAAAAATAACTACTCTAAAAACAGATAGGGATGTTAAAGGGAGACATCAGGAGATTTCCGCATAGAAGCGACCTCAATTTTTTCAAACCTAGTTTTTTTGAATATTTGGAATGCGTACCAATATATTAGATCCCACCTGAGGAAGGGCCGAATACGACGGGTATTTATGTAATAAAGATGCTGATTTAGTAATTTATGACATGACACGACGGAGAAAATTTCAAAGAAGGGTTCATAATAGGGACGATTGGACATTGGAAATAGCAGCAAGTTCAAAACAAGTGTTGCGATTTTCATTGTGCTTGTTGTTGTTCAATAAACCTTCAAAAAGTTTCGGTAGGTGGTCGTACAACTGATCAAGTTGCAATTTGAGAGAAATTTGTATCCTCAAAAAAAAACTCCTCCCTCCGGTCACAGATTAGTATTTAAAAAAAAAACCACTATATTGCCACCGACACCAATGTACCCCAAGTGATTAGTCTAGGACGGATGATAGAGAATATTTACACATAATAAAAAATAACATACTCAAAAAAACAGATTAGGGACATGAATAAGAGGTAAAGAATCAAGGTAATTTGTAGGCGAACTTTAATCAATTAAATGTGTTATTTACATGAATATATTAGACTCGTAATCATGATATTAAAACCACAAAGTTCATCAGACCGGTTAAACAGGGTGCCTGCCGTGGGAAATATGCTGTGAGCTGTTTTTGTGTCACAAACGAAGGCCTTTAAAGCATTAATGGCACCTCTTTTGAAGAGCGCCCCCAATTTCGTGCTTCTATTGCAAAAGCACACACCCGAACAATTGAAAACATCATACAACAAATCAGATTTTTGCATGTCTGTAACAAGTACAGGTACCCTAATATATTCTACAAATGATAGGGCAAGAAGCAACCTATAAGGACAAAATCGGATATTTAGTCATTAGGGTCCGTTTCGGAATCTTACTACAACACGTAAAAATGAATGGAGGTCATATCTTTGAACACTGCAGGTTTGCGTTCCTTTTCTGTCAATCTTCAGTTGAAGACAGTAAATTATGAGGTTCTAGGGACTTATACTTCACTTTTAAAGGGTGCAACGAGAGATTTAAATAACAGGTGGTCCCGAAAAAATGTGAAAAATTCTGATTTTGGCACTTGTTGTAAAGCTCTTTGTCAAAAACACCCCCATCTCTTAAGGTTAGCTGAGAAATGTTACTTTGGTACAAAAAATTGTGAAATTTCTATTATCGTATAGGAGCAAATAAAGAAATTCGCCTATGTTTTCTATTGAACTATACGCATATACAATATCACCATTTGTTTTCATTTTAAGTATTTCTATGACCAAATAAAAGGTAGGGATCTATTGAGCGGCTGCTGATCTGTATGAAATCACTAATATCACAGAAATATGATGACTTGAAATCTCTGTTGCACTTTAAACCATCTCTGCAAATTTCAAAAAATTTGACTCTTTCAGATGAATCACTGAAAGAGCTGGAAAATGCTACGATATGTTCCGTTCCATGGATGAAATAGAGCAACCTCGAGAAAATAAACCTCAGGACTTGACTTCAAATTCTTTGTTTGGACACACAGACATTTTCGAGCTTAAAGGGTGCAAAGATAGATTTTGAAAAACACCCAAATATTGTGTTCATAATAGTAATTTCATAGATTTCGGACACTTCAATAGATATATTACCTTGTAGGCTACAGAAATGTCTTAAAGAGAGGAAAAAAGGAGATTTTGATTTGCTGATATTTCAATGTAAAACATAAGCGAATTACGTATTTGATCCTATACGATATTAGAAATTTACACAACGTTTACCAAAGAAACATTTTCAGGCTTAAACCTTTCAGATGGGGATTTAGTGACGTATCATGAGGACTTACCCATAGAACGATATACATGTTTACTGGGGATTTATATAGAGTGCTAATTTTCCGAGGGAGAGGGATTGCCAATTAAATCCGCCTCTCCCCCCCCCCTGAATACACGCACTCGGGTCACGCCGGAAGTTAATGTCGTTATGTTGGTTAGTTGGCATGTCCTACCCTCCCATCAATCGACCAGTACAGTTTTGCCAGTTCGATTATCCTGGACCTTTCAAGGGGGGGTAGGACACGATCTGATCGATCTAGAAATGGAGATTCTAAAATGTAATTGTGGAACTGTAGTGCATTTACCATGGCAGTCTGGTCTCAGTTTCATAACAAAATCTCCTCCTCAAACCTTAGATCAAGACCATCTAACTAAGTAATATCATGACAATTCTGGAATTAAATTATGTGACTTCAAAAATCCGTCGAGGGTAGTGGATTACCTCGCTGCAAAAATAGTTGTATTTCCAAAGCAGTCATTTAGATTTAAATATTTGTGACCAGGCCTAGCCCTTAGTCAAGCTGTGTGTGACGTTCAATCAACAATCAATCGACAGCAATCAACTTTATTTCAATATCATCACATAAGCTTACAAAAGACACAAAAGAACAGATGATATTGATCGAGAGCCCAATAAGCCAGATGTGTGGATCATTACCTAAACCTAAGTTTCATACAAACCAAACAAACGACACACATATAAAACAGGAGGACATGGCCCAACCCAAACTATTCATATTTCAGCTATTAAGTCGAGGGATTTTGAAAATGATGTCTAAACACTGATATTTTACACGGATTGGTTTATTGTAAAAGAATTCATAATTTTGGTCAAGATTTCTACAGCGCGATGGAAAAACTTATTATTATTATCATTAATACTAGTTGGGGCATTTCTTGTACGGTGTATGTATTTGAGCATGTTTTACAGGTAATTCTCAAAAAGGCTTGGTAATTGGCTTGTATAGGTTTGTACATAAAACACTGCAGTTCCAGCTTATATGTAATCAAATACGTTCAACAAATGAATCTTGAAAATAATGGCCCAGTTGGCATCATAATGACATTTGAAATCGTCCTTAAGCCCATTTTGCAACTTAAATATTTTATCTAAATAGATTTTATTAGAACTACCCCATATTAAAGGCTGGCTCAGAGATTTATAATTTTTTGTATAGTAATTAAAAATAGTCATCTAGAACTAAAGATAGTCACCTAAAAAGCTTAATTCCAAAGTTAGAGATGAATCGGAATTTTCGGGGTTTTTTTATGCAGGAAGCAATTTTGCACAGTATAACAGTGCCATAGGATACCGTGTATAACAACATTTCCGGATTCGGAATTTTATTTTTAAAAAAAGTTGCGATTTTCTATATGAAGGACTTCGATTTGAGCTCAGTTATTTCACAAAAAGCATTATGTATATGCAAAAAACACAATTTGTTTGAAAATTAAGTGCGCCCTCATTGGGAAATCTCTGAGTCTGCCTTTTTAAGATACCATAATTTATGTAAGGTAACTAGCGTACAATATGAAGAGTATAATACATGTCCAGGTACAAAGTGTTTTAGTTTGGAGAGTAAACCAACATTTCTAGAAATGTTTTTGATATTTGATCGATGTGACTTTTCCACGTAAGATGTTCATCGATGATAACCCCCAAGAATTTGGTCTCGTAAACTCTCTCCAATATCACATTATCAAGTACAACATTAAAATATTTTGTAGCATTAACCCCAGTTTTGTCTTGCCAATCATTGCCTTTCAGTTGTTGTCTGGAATATTTAGAAGTTATATAATGAGATCTCAACAGCATATAATCGGTTTTGCTCGCAATGACCGATAATTTATTTGCCCTGAACCAGTTGCTAATCTCTTGTAATTCACTATTTACTACATCAATTTTTGTGGCTATATCAGGATGGGAGTACAGTAAGGTAGTATCATCAGCAAATAAGACCACTTCTAGCAATGAAACGGCATTAACAATATCATTTACATATAGAATGAATAACAAATGACCTAAGATTGAGCCTTGTGGTACCCCACATTTTATATTTTGATAAAGTGAATCACATGATTGATTGACTCAAATTCTTGAGTGATTTCTGAAGGGTGAACACTTCAGACGCCTAAAAACGCCAATGTTCTAAGGTGTCCGATGTGTTCTCAGCGACTCCGGCGAAAAATCTAACTTTTTTATTTTCAGCAAAAAAATGGAATATATATATATTGATTGTAATTTAATTAGTTTTCTTAATAATTTTCACAAATTTGAAGGAACTAGAGCATTTATCACAGAAAACATAATATGAACACGTGTCAGGTGTTCAAAAGGTGTTACATTTTAGGCGTTCTGAAAAATTTACAGTGACTTGTCATAAGATTGTAAACTCTGGTACTTCAAGCTCAGTGACATTTGTCAACTCTAAATGTGGAATATGTACGGTACTTGTAACATTTTGTCTTCTCAAAAATTTGTTCATGTACAATGCTCATGTGATATAGACTTGTGTTAAATTTGATTATGAATATGATGGTCTCTTGTGTTAATATTGATTATGATATGGATGTCTCTTACTGGCTTGACTCTTGTTTCTACAGGATTTGGTCTGAATGAACTTCCATTTTGTGATGAGCAATTTATTGTTTCCCCTTATTGAGGCCCTGTTTTTTGGGACTGGGGGATACAGAGACAACCACCAGCCCCCTCTCACAAAACTATATGATTACTGCATGAATGGTGGCATATTTACATTGTGAAAAAGAATACAGTCAATATTTTATCGTAGTCACAAGCAACAGGTGTCCACCGAATATCAGAGAAAGCAGAAGACCACAAAAATGAGTCCCCTGAAAATGCACACTTGGAAATCATGAAACTGGGAGCACCCACAGACACAAATATACACTAATTTACAGGACCCAGGATTTTTGGGGAACCCAGTTGCCCTGAGACTGGGAACAAGAATATATATGCACACTAAAAATGCTTCATAAAAAATTGTTTATAATAAACTTTTTGGCACCAAAAATCCACAACAACCCCAAACCCCACCCACCCCCTGACCCCACAACAACAAGCGAACTCGTATTATGCGATGTGTAAAATAAGTCCCCGCCCGAATGTCGCTAAGATGCGATAAAGCAACTACAACACCGCACCCCCTCCCCAACATGCCGCAACACCGCACCCCCTCCCTACGACCCCTCAAAAACCCACTCCCCTCCCCAACCCCGCTCACCCCCCTCCCTCCCCACCACACCCAACTCCCCAACACTCTACAAAAGAACCAAAGAACTAAAACCGCATGGATATGGGGATAGAGGGAAGCCTTCTGACTCGTAACCCGCGGGTCCCATCATGGCCGTCAGCTGACCCTAACCTCGCGAGCTGGGGGGGGGCTTAGGCATGCAGGACGTCTTCGGAGATGTCCCTCCGGCCCGCCGCCCTTCTCCCGAGCCCCTGCCTTCGAACCCCGCCACAGGCCCCCCCCCCCGCAAGCCCTACCCCAATCCCCCATCACACTCCTCCCCCTTCCCCAACACCCTGCATCCCCACGTTCGTTCCCAAACACCCCGGCCACAAGACCCTACCCCTCCACAACATACAAAACCAAAACAAAAAGAGAAAAACAAGGGGTGAAAAGTCCCCCCCTTAGAGCAATAGCGACCCCATGCGGCCCGCCTGTAAACCGGTTGGCAGGGGTTACTATGGGTGAACGGCTGAAAGTAGCTAGTGAGGCCCAGCGAAGAAGTTGCTTCCACGTGTAAGCCCGGACCACACGCGTGCCACTCGACGAGTTAGGGTTGTCACTTCCCGGCGTACGGGGGAGGAGTTTCAGGGTGCGGTTAGCGAGTAGCAAACCGGGGGGTTTGGTAGGGGTGCGGTGGCATGGCCCGGGGAATGTCGATCTTGGGGGCTCGAGTGGGAGGTTCCTCCCGCGAGTTTGGGCCGCATGCCTGGGGCACGGTGCGGAGACCCGGTGCTTGGTGTACCCCGCCCGGGAGGCAGGGAGGAGCTGTTAGGCGAGTGTGCTCGTTTTGGTTGGGGCCGGTGGTGATGGGGTCTGGTCTCCCGTGGGACCTTGGGTGGCTCCCCCTCCCGTCCTCGGGGACGCGCTCCCCCTCGTTCCCCCCCTCACACCCCGCCAACAAAAAGTAAGAAGATTCGGAGATGAGGGACGAGAAAGCGAAAAAAAAAAGAAGAAAAGTATCCCCATCCCCTCCCCACCTCCCCTTCCGCTACCCGGTCCCTCCCGGTCCTTCGCCCTTCCCACACCCCCCCCCCCTGTCCCCCCCCTTCTCCACTCTCTTCCCCCTTCCCTCGCCCCCCCCCTCGCTCCCCTTCCCCTCCCTCATCCCCCTTCCCAACACATCTCCCCTTCCCAAAACACAAAAACACACCACCCCCCTCCCCCACCCCTCCTCGCCCCGCACAACCACCCCCCACGGCACCCCACCCCCTCCCCTATGGCATGTAAGTCTCATGTAGCGAAGGACTGTTGCCTTACGACATACACTCAGAGATACAGCATTACGCATATTTAATTAGTTCATTGCATACCTAAGCCGCATACATACATCTTTCGAATTCAAAAAAGATGTGCCCATGAGCGCTTCAGGCAGCGCAGGAATTTGAGTAATCCGATTAACCGTTTCAAAATATAGTCAATTACGCTGATTTTTGCATATAATTAGCTCATTTGCATACTCAATTGCCCAAAACGCCGAGACTCTAATCAGGTCGAGACTCTCAGCTGCTTCCTTCCACCAAGTACATCATTAATATGCCTTACGGAACTCCACAGAAAACTTGTAAACAGCCCTTGCATGAAATTTTTCTAAATTATGCAAATTAGATACTTAATTAGCACATTTTTACGCCCAAAATCTAATCAGGTCGAGAACTCATCAACCCGCTTCTTTCTCACCAAGTTACATCATTGTCGCCCTTACGGACTCAGAAATTGCAATACAACTGTTAACATTTTATCAGGACAACGAGGGACGACGGACGACGGACGGAACGACCTGCTCATTTCATAGTCCCCGTTCTGACCTCGTTCGGCGGGGACAAAACAGACCGCCACACACAGAAAGGACAAAACAAAATTATAACAACTTTGCCCTCAGAGTCAAAGAATAAATTTATTACCAGTTGGTGAAAAAATAAAAAAGAAACAGAAAATACATGCAAGGGAACCCATCATGTCAAGTCCGCAAAAACAAATCAAGGTCAAACGAAAACTTTTTAAATGCTTGGGAAGTTTTCCCTTGTTTTTCAGCATCTGTATTACCTGACTTTCACAAACTTCTTATAAGCTTTAAAACTGGGATTCACATTCTGAAATTAAACCAAAAACGGAAATACTAGCATTTTTGTGCTCAGAATCCTTCAAAATAATAAACAAACATTTTTTGATAAGTGGAATCGAATATCCTTCCGTTTTACTACGCTGATAAAGTCACGCATATTATCCCATAAGGAGTGACCACATCACATGCACACATAAATAAGGTTTCCTCTTTCAATTTACAAAAGAGACACAGTGGGGATCGTTTCTGCCATGTTATGAAGAAGATCTATTGTGCAAATTGCCTATAAAACTTTGAAATAAAATGATGCTTCATTTGAGTTTGAATGCTACACCTAAAATTATTGTCATGAATTATGCTCCAGTCTATATCACCCTCCATGCCTAAAGTGTCAAACCAAAAAAATCTCAGTGTCAATTGGGCTATCATTATCCTTTAAAATTACATAAGAATGTTTGGTGATTTTATCATTATCAAACAAGTTGGAAACAATGTTGTCAAAAATATTGTCTTGAACATCCTTTGAATTATAAAACCAGTCAAATAATAAGCCATTCATAAGATAATTGTATTTCCTTCTATCCTTTATAGAGATGTCAAATTCAAGAACAAGGTCTTCAAATGACGTAACAAAATTATTCCCTCTATAAAGGCCATCCACAGTACGAATGCCAAGGTCAAACCATTCCTGGTAAAAAAAAAAAAGTATTAAGATGAATATTACGATTCCACCAAACAAAGTCTTGAAGGTGATAGTTACCATAACCCAAGTTGTCTTTCATTTTATCCCTATACAAATACCAAACCCTGAGAGACTCGGCAAGTTGAGTGTTACATAACAAAGCTAAACCACAATTTGGAGCAGGGCGGTACGCCCACATATTATTGCTTTTGTCGTTGAGTCTATTTGTTTTAAATAGTGTAGCATTTTGCTTACTTTACTTATTTGCTTAGGCGTTAGATGACAGAAAATATCACAACTTTTTAGGGAAGTAGTTATATAAACAAGAGATCTAGACCACTTTTTCAAAGTCAACGACCCTTAAGCAATATTAGCACATTTTTGAAGGGCGCCCCCTTTTTTCAACAAATTTGAGATTTTTACACGGTTGCATTGGTAACTGGCTAGTAAACTATACCTGAGAATGGTTAAGCTCGAAAATGTCTGTATGTCACAAACGAAGGAATTTTGTAATTAGAATAATTATTATCGGATCCCCGATAATAATTCAACGGCTGCTGGAAACGACCTTCCAATGTGAAATAGCCGGGAAATAGCGCCATTTACGTGTCTACTGTGGGATCCCTGGCTTTGCTGAGTGAGGTGGCCACTTTGGGCCCTGGCTTTGCTGAGTGATTGGCCACTTCACACTTAAAAATTGGGGCCCTTGTTTTGATGAGTAGTGTCTGCACTCTGTAGATTTAGATTGGGGCCCTTGATTAGTTGAGTTGGTGTGGCCGCTTCACTCAGTAGATTTGGGTCCCTGGTTTTGCTGAGTGAGGTGGCCACTTTAGGCCCTGCCTTTGCTGAGTGAGTTGGCCACTTCACAAATTAAATTTGGGCCCTTGTTTTGCTGAGTAGTTTTCGGCACTCTGCACATTTGGACCCTGGATTAGCAGAGTAGGTTTGGGCCTTCCACTCAGTAGATTTGGGGCCCTGGCTTTGTCGAGTGAAGTGGCCACTTTGGGCCCTGCCTTTGCTGAGTGAGGTGGCCACTTCACACAACAGATTTGGGGCCCTTGCTTTGCTGAGTAGTTTTCTGCATTCTTTAGGTTGGGCCCTGGATTAGCTGAGTAGATTTGGGTCCCTGGTTTTGCTGAGTGAGGTGGCCACTTTAGGCCCTGGCTTTGCTGAGTGAGTTGGCCACTTCACACATTAGATTTGGGGCCCTTGTTTTGCTGAGTAGTTTTCTGCACTCTGTACATTGGGGCCCTGGATTAGCAGAGTAGGTTTGGGCCTTCCACTCAGTAGATTTGGGGCCCTGGCTTTGTCGAGTGAAGTGGCCACTTTGGGCCCTGCCTTTGCTGAGTGAGGTGGCCACTTCAAACAATAGATTTGGGGCCCCTGTTTTGCTGAGTAGTTTTCTGCATTCTTTAGGTTGGGCCCTGGACTAGCTGAGTAGATTTGAGATTTGAGTCCCTGGTTTTGCTGAGTGAGGTGGCCACTTTAGGCCCTGCTTTTGCTGAGTTGGCCACTTCACACATTAGATTTGGGGCCCTTGTTTTGCTGAGTAGTTTTCTGCACTCTGTACATTGGGGCCCTGGATTAGCCGAGTAGATTTGGGCCCTCCACTCAATAGATCTGGGGCCCTGTCTTTGCTGAGTAAGGTGGCCACTTTGGGCCCTGCCTTTGCTGAGTGAGGTGGCCACTTCACACAGTAGATTTGGGGCCCTTGCTTTGCTGAGTAGTTTTCTGTACTCTCTAGCTTGGGGCCCTGGATTAGCAGAGTAGGTTTGGGCCCACCACTCAGCAGATTTGGGGTCCT